>VDFB02032042.1:0-16744 GCA_007258455.2 Sequoia sempervirens
TCAACGGTGAGAAAATTTCAGATTTGCTAGCAATAGAATATCAAAAATACATACATGAGAAAACTTTAGAAAGTTCATCCCCAGCATAAATTGGTTCAACTGTACGCAGTGATGATTTTGTAGATCAGGATTTTGTGTCAATGCCAATTGGTGAGATTGAATAAGTAGAGAATGTTTCAAATATAATTTCCCCAAAAGACATTGATATGGAAGATTTCTCATAACAAAGTGAGAGGAATTCAGATTTTCAGCTTTCAGTTCAATATTTTATGACACATAACAGTGACCAAAATGATGAAAAGATTGGTATTAATAATAAAGGATCTTTGTGTAATAAATGGAGTATAAGGTTATCACATGATAATAAAAATTTATGGATTATACCTAGGTCTGAAACAAAAAATGGAAAAGAGAAGATGAGCAGTGTTGAAAATAGTGTTATTGTGAAATTTTCCAATGATAGTACATGTGATAGGGTAAATCACATCAAAAGAAATCTGATCAAAACATATCAGAGCAAGATATATGATAGAGGAAAACAGGGGCAATTCTTTTTGGTGGCCTTGTGCCATCAGCCATGGTGTGGTTTTTTAGAAAACCATAATAGGTCATGATAGAAAAGAGTTTTCGAATTTGTTATTCAAGGAACAAATGTTTAGTCTACTCTTCCAGTGATCTGGATTCTTGCAATGATCTCACAATCATTCATCCCTAGATGGAGCCACTGTTGGAGCATAAAATTTCATGTGAAATTTTAGGTTCTTATATGAAAAATATTGTTTTAGCACCTCATGTCTTGATCACAGTATTCAGGGCATACAAATTTGTTTCAAAAATCTCCAAGAAATTACACTTGGCAGGCAGGGTGCTAAACAACTAAGACAAAAAATAGGACCTGATATCATTGTAGGTGGAAATGATCCAAAGGAATTTCACACTCATAATAAAGCATCTAGAAATCAGATTATGAATAAGGGCATTATAGATTCATTAGAGGCAAATGATCATCAACTCAAACACAAAAGGAGATTTTAATGAAGAAGAAATTAAATATGGGGCAAAACAAAATATTGTTTTAAAGATGCTAAGAAACATAGAATTACAAGCAGGAACAATACAATAGTGGTGGTTGACGAGAAATGCTTGGAATATGCTTTGGGGCCCAGTCTCCATAAGATTTGTTTTTGAATTGAGTTGTCAATGCTTCCCTATCATTTATTGTCGAATAACACCTCTCTGAAAGTCCCAAGTCACAACATTAATAAGATATAATGCGAAGAAAGTAACTTTAAGTAAAGGTGATGGTAGATAGTTGTGGCAATAAAGACCATGCTATCCGTTAGAAGTTGTGAAGAACAGGTTCTCTCAAAAGAAGATTTCCCACCTTCCCAATCTGCTCATCAAGGCACTGCCCTTTTCTAAACACACCGTTAGGGTAGCCTCACAATATTTTTGTAGCAGGTGCCTCTAATGTTGACATTACCTAGTGAACGTAAAAGAAAAATATGAATGTGGCATCATTGTCTTAAATCTGCATGGAAAGATGAAGTTCCAAAAGCCACCCATAGTAATGTCTGATGTTGTATAGGGATTATCCTTTTGAAAATTCTTAGAGCTCAGTCTCTCCAACCATGCCGCAGCAAGTAGAGTTGCCAGTTGTAGTCATTCCTTACATAGAGACTACCTTTGCTTTCAAGGTTTTCAAAATATGATAGAATGTTTCCTATATTCTTCCATCAATGTTTTATATGTATTTATCACCTTCAAGGGAAAAAATCACAAGTTTTGGATCACTGTATACTAGTACAAAAATATCATAATTAAGAAGACAAATTATAGAACTTGAAGGATTGTTGCAAATACCCTGATAGATGCAAAAAGGTAGAATCATTAAGCACTCAAATTTCTCTTTGAAGGTTGTATCGATGATTTGGGTGGATTCTATTCAACATTTGAGACAATTTTTTAAGTACTTTGTATTTGGTCTCAAGGCCATGAGTACCATTGTAGGGTGAGCTTGAGCACACGCAAAGATTGGAGGAGGAAATAAGTATGGGAGAACAAACACTTAGGTGGAAGCATGTGGATCACTTTTGGATTATTTGGGAAGTGAAATAATTAGGCCTAATATGGTTAGTGACACCAGAGTCTACGAAGACTCTGCAAGAAAAGTATGATAAAGGTTGCCATGGATCTCTATGAGAAACTGAGAAAAATGCAATGTAGCCACACAATATACTACATATGCAATCCTACTTAGTGGCCTATTCAAAGTAGGGCAACATAGAAGGTGGCATCCTTGAAATAGAGTGGAGGGACTTCGCTGTCAAGAAGCAAAGGAATAGTTAATCTCTTGCAGGCTTGGAATATGTATGATGAGATGGTGGGAGCTGGTTATGCAGAGGTTTGAAGGTTTATAGCATTGAAGAAGTGGCACAACGTTATTATCTTGTAGATGTCCGTAACACAATATTAGGGCACTTGGCTACATGGAGTAAATATAAATTATATGCTATAGATATGCTCAAGGCATTGAAATCTTAATTGGACTCGATAGGGAAACTTTGCAGATCTAATAGTTTATCGATTGCTCAAAGGAACTCCTTGAATGAGAAAAGGATTGTTTGATACGTGAGTAAAGACCATCATATTGGAATTTGCTGACATTTATAGAAGCATCGACATATTTTAGCAAAAAATATGAGCTTGATTCTTCTGAAAAGGAACACTACATAGCATCACTAAAGACAAATCATGGTTTAGAGGAAGAAGTACATAGAAAATGAGCCAGGCGAAAAGCCCTAAATGCATCAAGGAGATATGTTCAATCGGTGTAAGCTTCCTAGATCTCTCTGAGTATGATGGTCTCTCCAATGAAAAGCTTTGAAGAAGAGTCTCACTGACAGCTGGGCAACAGAGGCACTATCTTCATCGGTGAGAGATATGAAAAATAATATGTCTCATCGATTATTTTGGATACTCTGATGAACGAAACATATGAGGAAAATATAAGTATGGTTAATTGACCATATTAAGTGGTGTTAGGTGAATTTGGAAGTTTTCATGACTAAATAATGGCATATTTTAAAGAAGTAAAATATTTCCACAGGAAGAGCTTAGAGAAATAATCATTTTACATATTCATCAAAGTGTGAAGAAATGTATTTAAAAAGATGGAATAACATTTTAAAAGGTGGATATTATTTTTATCTAAAATGTAAAATGCAAATGGAGAGTATTTACGATGGAAAGTAAAAAATATTTTACGAGGTGAAGTAATCAAGTAAGTGATTATCTGAAGATATCTTCATCATGTAAAAATGCAAGTAAAACATTTCATTGAAGGATCACAAGAGAGGGGTAATTATTTTACCCATGGAATATTTTATGCTAAAATGTAAAAGTGGAGATTTTTATCAAGGAGGTTAAAAGAAAATTTACAAATCATTCAATAGGTAATGTTTTGGAGAAAAGTAAAAGTTACCAGCAAAGGATAATTATCGGAGTTGATTTTTCATGAAGATGCACAAATAAAGATTAAAGTTAAAATATTTAATTTTCCAAATGGAAACTAATTAAATATTTTATTTTTCCAAAAATAATTCAATGAAGAGCTGCATCAAAATGAAGAGTTACTTTAGACGGATATTGTGAAGTGTTGTAACCCTAAGATAATATATATATGTCAAAAGAAATCAAAAGAAAGAGGCATTAGATATAGGAGAAATAAGCAGTAGAATAGGTAGTTGGATAGGGTGAACTGTTTCTGAAATAAAACATCATGTTGTATATTGTAAAATATTTTCAAATTATATAATGGAGAGGAATGCATAAATTTGGTGAAATCCTTTCTTGGTGTTTAGTTGTTGTGATGTAATTATTTACATTTTTATTTGGTTGTCTCCAACTTGAGGTCTTTTAATCATTTAAATCAGTATATCAAGTATATTTTTGATTTATCGAAATGTATTCCCATTTTTGTGAATTAATCAATTGGTGTCTGCAAGTCAAATTGAAATTATTTTTGATGAATCACAGTGATTTAAATATTTCTTTTGGATAATTGAAAAAGAACCTGGTAAGAAAATATTCCAGCACAATTTATGCAAGTCATAAATTTAGTGAAGTTTTATGCCAGTCATGAAACCTCATTCTCAAAGTTCCTAGCAACTAAAGTTAAGCCAAAAATGGGAAACACATATCATTTAACTCTTGACTCCATTAGACCAAAAAAAGTAGGCACTGGTCACACCAATTCCATTTTATAATTTTATAAAATATTATTCAAACATTCATATCTCACATTTGAGTAGGAGTAGTTAGCAAGCTTTCATCTATTACACTTTGTTCCATCCTAATAGAACCATCGAGTCAATCAAGTCACACAAATTTAAGTCTACCCCATTCACATAGGTATACCTACCTAGGTCTAGCAGCACCTGAAGAGAAGAAGGTTCAAACCATTTGGCCTTGTCTGTTACCCTAAAATGTACCAAGAGATTGGCAACCTCTTGAGGTACTCTTACCTACATTTTTGAGAGATAATAGATCTAATAGGCCATTTTAATCTTGTTATATGCCTCTTGAAGGTAGGTTGTCACTTTGAGTGAGTTTGAGCCTTTTGGGTCTGCATCAGAGTGGTATCAGAGCATAGTAGTAGATCTTGAGTTGGTTTTTTGAATTGGTTTTGCAGGTAGGTGAAGAGGCAGGATTGTGAAAATGCCTCCTAAGGTGAATGTTGTTGCAAGGAAGATTGAACACTATGACAAGGAAATAGAAGCCTTGAAGCAAGAAATGTATATGATGAAAGCTAAAGGTAGGGTTCTTTTGGATGAAAGTGAAACTGAGGAAGATGAGACTTTCAGTGAAGAGGAAGAGATGGATCCAGATGATGTGAGAATGGTGAAGCTTTTAAAGGATTTAAAGAAGGATGGGCATGCAAAAATGGATGTGCCTATGTATGGAGGTAAACTTGAAAGTGAAGAGCTCTTGGATTGGATAGGGGCTTTGGAGAACTACTTTGAGAGTGAAGAGATTGATCAAGAGCATAAGGTGAAGAAGGCTAAAACCAAACTAAAAGGACATGCTTTTTTGTGATGGAATTTTGTACAAGAGGAAAGGGATAGATAAGGAAAGAACAAGATCAATTCTTGGGAAAGGATGATGACCAAACTAAAAGGTAAATTCCTTCCTTGTGATTATAATGTTCAGTTGCTTAAGAAGTTACAAAATCTTAGACAAAAGGATTTAGATGTGCAAGCATATACTAAAGAATTTTATAGGTTAAGCATAAGTACTAAACATGAAGAAGATGAGGAAGAAATGGTTTCTAGGTACTTGAATGGCTTGAGGTATAACATTCAAGATAAGATCAGCTTGTTGGAACCTAAATCAGTTGAACAATGCTTTCAAATGGCAATGAGATCAGAAAAAAAACTAAAGAGAAGACAACAAAAGGCAGCAAGAGGAAGAGGCGACACTTCTAGGGGTAGAGGCACCACTTCAACATCAAGGAAAACCAAGGAATACCTTCAAAATGTTGATAAGAACAAAGACCAAGCACCTGAAGCAAGAGGAGGATGGAGAGGTGGAAGAACTAATTTCAAACAAAGGAGAGATTTCAATGAGTTTGCAGGTAGGTGTTATAGGTGCAATGAATTTGGACACCCATCTTTCAAGTGTCCTCAAACCCAAAGTTCAACTTCAAGTGGTGATAGAAGCAGTGAAAGAAGAACAAAATTGATTCAAGAGGAAGAGTGTGAAAGTTCAAATAGACCTATAGATCTAGAGGTGGGAGAAGCACTCATGATCAGAAGGACCTTGTTGCAAGCACCTAAGGAGGAAGATATGAGCCAAAGAAGGAGCCTATTTAAAAATTCATGCAAATACAAAGGTAAAGTGTGCCAAGTTGTTATTGATTCAGGTTCTCAAGATAATATGGTATCTAGGGAGATTGTAGACAAGATAAATCTAGAAAAGATACCTCATGTAGCACCTTACAAAGTTTCTTGGGTGAATGATAGTCAAACCTTAGTGGTGAATGAGAAAGCCTATGTGGATTTCCAGATTGGGGAGTACAAGGATAGAGTCTTATGTGATATATTTTTGATGGATTATTGTCATTTTCTCTTAGGAATGCCATGGAAATTTGATAGAAGGTCCATGTATGATGAATAGGAAATCACCTATAAAATTTGGAAGGATGATGAGAGTTTTAAACTAACTCCTTTGCAAGGTAGTGCAAGGGATAAAGGAAAAACTAAGGTTGTGTTTTTTGGAAAGAAGGAGCCTTTAAGGCTTGAGGATGATGGGAACAAAATGTTTGCAGGTATGGAGTAGGTTAATGATGATAAGACAATAGAAGTTAGAAGAGAATCTAACCTACAACGACTAGGAAGAAAGGGTAAAGGTTCTTTTGTTTGGCAGAAGGTTGGTAGTAACAAGTTTTAGACTGATGGAATACAGAGTAAGATGGTGGAGCCTTTTGAATGGCATGAAAAAGGTGAATGCATCATGGTTGGGGTAGTTGAATGTCCGCACCTCCACTGGCGAGCCAATGCCCGGAATGAAGCGAGCGGTCGAAAACAAACAACAGGTTCACCGGCGCGCAACGCTTTATGGAGACGACGACAGGGATGCAGGGCAATGGAGCATATAAGAAAGCGTGGCGGTTTGGATTGTATGATTATGGGGTAGGGAAGTTACCGATGACGACAATGAGAATGGACCGTTATCGTGAAGATGAACGGCGGCCGCTGGCGATGGAAGTCCCAAAACGGTTCAACGTCTGACTGAACAGCGCAGTCCCTTCGTCGTTAATGAATGGCGATGCACCATCCGCCACGCAACCTGGCATCCTGGCACTGAGGATGCGAAGAGCGGCGACAGCAGCCTTTAACACAGCGGCGGCAGGTGCCACACAACCAGAAATCACAACGGTAGCGTTTGCACAACCCCAAACCCGCGGCATTGTTTTTTCCGCAGCGGTATCCACCCCGTAGTCCAGCATTAGATGTTGATCATAGAAATGTATAGGGAGGTTCCAAAGTTGTTTTGATGTTTTTTTTTTAATAAGGTCTAAAAAGACCATTTGGTGTCTCATTGATCCATTTTTGTAAACAAGCTCAAATATGTGAAGCAATTGTCAATGATGACAAATGGGATCTAGGTAGGTTAATGTTGTTTCTTTACACATAAGGTCATGTTTTGGGGTCCAATAAGGTCTAATTAGACCATCATAAATAGTTTAGGTGATTAAGAGGGTCAAAAAGTGTAAACATTGCAAAGTATGTAAGGGTGTTGCCATTAAAACATGTAAACAAGTGTAATTTGGCCTCCAATGGTCATGAGAGGTTTAAAATTTAGTTGAGAGCAGTTGGTAATTAGATTTTTGAGTAGAGAAGTCCTCAAAAAATCATGGAACATCGTTTGTAAGGTTGGCTTGGAGATTTTTGTGAAGAAATCCAATTGAATTCTCACTATTATCATAAACTTTTTGAGTTTTCCATCTTTTCTAGACCTGTACGGTAGCGTACATTCATTGCATTGTGCAAGTTCTTTATGAATAATTTAGTTTCATGAATCTAATGTGTTTTTCATCTAGTCTGAAGGTTTAGTAGTAAATTGGAAGAATTCTATATTTGATTTCTTGTGAACTACTGAGTATACCCTATTTTGGGGTTTTGTAGTCTTTATCATGTCTTGAAGACCCTTACACCAACTATGCTCACTATAACTTGTGTATTGGACCTTATGGGTAATGTTTAGATGTTAGGGAGATTGTTTTATGTTGTGAGAAAGGAATAAAGTAGATTGGGGTTGTTGTCCCTGCTAAGTTTTATATAGAAAATCCATGAGAATGAAGGTTTTACTCTAGGGTTGGGTGAAATCTAAGAGGAAGGTCATGTATTTTTGAATTATCAAGCATGTACAGGGTTGATTGAGAGTGTTTAAGTTGGTTTTGAGATTTGAGGAGGTCTGGAAGTGTCATTTTTAATAAACCCTCTTGGTTTGGCATGAAATCAAAAGTTTTATGGTTTGTTATGTTAGAAGGGTCAAATCTAGGGATTTTTTGTGGATTTAGTGGTTTGAGGGCATGGAAAATGCTGCCCCAAGGTTTTAGGTGCCTATGATAAGTTTAAAATGAGGTTGCTTTGTAATTTAGGCCTAATTAGCCTTATTAGGTCAACGTAGGAGTGGTGATTTCAAGGGTTTGATCCAAAGGACTTGTTCCTGGTTAAGAGATATGTTTTATGACTCTAAAATGGGTATTTGAATCTACCATTTTTTTATTAGGTGTTTTGGGAAGTGATAGAGTTAAAGGCCAAAAAATAAGTTTCCACTACTACTAGGATTGCAAGGGTGAAAGGGGGAAAACCTACTTCTGATTGTTGTCAAAAAATTTCAATTGTTTGAATTGATCTAATAGGCCATTTTAATCTTTTTAGATGCCTCTTGAAGAAGGTTGTCACTTTGAGTGAGTTTGAGCCTTCTGGGTCTGCATCACACTATTAAACAATGATTGAATCATAACAAACAGTCCAAAAACAATGAAATTTATTGTCAAATGGTGACAAAGATTTGTCCTCTAAGTCATTTGCACATGGTTATTGAGAACATAATGAGTAGGAAGTAAAAGAACATTGGATCATAGCACTACAAAATGTTCATGAGTTTTTCAATGAACTTAACTATTATTTTGATCACAAAACACAGTGAGTAAGAAGTAAAAGAGAACTAGATCATAGGACTAAAAAATGATCATGAGTTATGTAATGAACTTCACTCTTCTTTTGATCACAAAGGAGATTGAGATAATAACTGACATACTGATGTGCACATAGAATGTTCATGGAGTGCAAACTTCCTTACAAAGTAATAATACTAACAGGTTTCTGAGTGAATTGCACTTGCTATTTTATGTTCATATGGATATGTTCTAACATGTAGTTAATTGTTGTAGGATAATAGATAGGCTAAATAGTTGGTCATATACCATATTTTTGAATTCTAAATTGCTATATCTTATTCTAGGAGCAAATCACTGGGGGATTCTATACATAAGATGCCATTATTCCAAATTCAAAATTTTTGGCTCTTTCACAATTGTTTGCTTCATTTATTTGATCTAAGAAAGCCTACTGTATAGAAGATGCTCTCAAAATCACCATAAAATCCTTTATTCTAGGATGACTGTTCAAAATCTTTCCCATCATAACAATGAACAAAAGCATCAGTCCTTAACCCGAATTTTACAAGAGTTTCATCAAATTGTAATTTTCCACTCTCTTTTCCATTCAAAATTTTATTCCCAATTTCATCCATGAAGAACTTCCTCAACCTGTAGATCCTGCTATTAGCCATAACTTTACCATGTTTCAAGGACAATTTTGTCAATTGCTGCTTGGGTAAGAACTCAAAGCTATCCTTGACACATGGTAAAGTTATGGCTAACAGTAGGATCTACAGGCTGAGGAAGTTCTTCATGAATGAAATTGGGAGTAAAATTCAGAATGCAAAAGAGAGTGGAAAAGTAGAATTTGATGAAACTCTTGCAAAGTTTAGGTTAATGATTGATTCTTTTGTTCATTGTTATGATGGGAAAGATTCTGAGTAATCATCTTGGAATAAAGGATTTTAATGTGATTTTGAGAGCCTCTTCTATACAATAGGTTGTCTTAGATCAAATAAATGAAGCAAACAATTGTGAAAGAGACAACAATTTTGAATTTCAAACAATGGTGTCTTATGTATAGAATCCCCCTATGATTTTCTCCTAGAATAAGGTATAGCAATTTAAAATTTGAAACTATGGTATATGACCAACTATTTATCTTATCTGTTTTGCTACAAAAATTAATTACAGGCTAGAACATATCCATTTTAGCATAAAATACTAAGTGCAATTCACCTCAAAATCTATTGTACCTAAGTATGGTAGTACTTGAGCTTCTAGTGTTTCTAGATGAAACCTATAGTAGAAAAGTGTAGTCTCCACCTGAAGGAACCATCTTCAAAGATCTTCCTTGAAATGAGGGTTGAAAACATTATAAGAAAAGCAATACCATACTTCTAAGGTAACAATTTGTATCAAGCCAAATGTCAGAAAGTATAATTAAAATGACAAATCCTTACAATTGGACCAAGCAGATTTATGATTTTATCTTTACAATGTACAAACCTTCTCTATCAGATATTAAAGATATTAGGTTGGATCTCCAATTGGACTAGTAGATTTATGATTTTATCTTTAGAATAAAGGAATTTCATTTGTCAGATATTCAGAAATTCCTATAGTTAGGTTTTGCTTCCAACCGAAAACACTCAAAAGTGTTTCACATTGGATCAAGGTACTCTCCAACCTTGTTATGACACCGATAGCAATCCAATTTTTCCTGAACCAACCATACCCAAACGTTGCATCACAATCTATTCTTCCTACACACAAAAATTCCACATATTAACCCCTTCTAGATAAAACTAAAAATTATCGTAAAACCATAATTAATAAATCATTTCAACTTCAGAAAGAATCTGATGTCATTTACTATAAAAAAAAATGTTGTATAAATCACAAAAAATCCATGAATCAATCCATCCAAAGAGAAAATAAGAAATGTAAGGATTTGAGAAATAAAATTCCAAAGGATTATGTTGTAATGGTAATGGAATTTCCATAAGAGCACAACTGAGGAAAAAAATATTGTGACTGTAATTATGCGATCCATAACTCTGTTGGTCATGTGGTATATTTGTGCTATGACAAATACATGATGCATTCATGTTGAACCCAAGTTTAATGTGGCTATGTTGTGATATAAATGGAGGAACTCATATGCACATAATTCATGTACAAATCACTGTCTTCACAATTAGGTTTCAATCATCATTGGGTGCATTCAGGTTGACTCAAGTTTAACAGGTTATGATGTAATGATAGCATGATCCAACAACGATTACTTCTTACTGCAATAAAGAGCCTATAACTTTGGTTGATATGTAGAGTGGTTGTGTTATATCAATTATTTAGTGCATTCAAGCACAACCCATGTTTAATGGGCTAATCTAGAGAGTAATCAAGATTTTCTAAACCTTGTGAATGTTACTTAAAAGTGTACATCTGAAACTACAAACAAAGTTTGTTACATACTTGAATGCAATCTTGGGTTACCAAAAACTATAATAATGTGATATGCTAATAACCATTATGGAAAGTATTAAAGCAAGACCCATGCTATATAGGATACATTTCCTTGATCAGGTTTACATACCTTAATGATCAAACACAAACTTCCCACACACTTTAGGATACAATCCAAGATCATACCACAACCTTGTCAAGACAACAAATTTTCTAGTCCAAGATTTAAGGTTGTTTTTTAATACCAATGGAAGCATTGGTAAGAGTATGACTAGGGTAAAAAATCTAGGCCTTCGTAGAAACATAAACAATAACTCTAGTGGATTAGTGAGGTTGCAATACCAAAAAGATTGAGACACTGTAGCCAATAACAAGCACACTATGTAGCTCAGTGGCACTTATAAATGCAATCTATCACAGAAGAATGATGATCGCTTGAGGTGTGACCAGAGTCAAAAGAGGCTAGCGGTAAGATATTAGAAACCAAAATAACATGGTAAAGTGAATATTTTTAGGGGTGAGTTTCCTTTTTACCGCTGCCAACGGTTTCTGAATGGCATTTGTTGGACAAAGCAAAATTCGTCAAGATGAAACGTCAGAATGAGAGTAATGGTGGTCACCGGTTCATTTTGTATCAGAGCTATAATGGAGACAATTGGGATGCATCTCTGTTTTGATGTGTTTTGGAGACTCATCAAGATGGAGAATAGCGTGAATAATACACTTATGGATTGTACTGAAGTATTGACAATAAGCATTTGAACTATACATCACCAAGACCTGCAATGTGAAACAATGGAGTCCCCTATGGCTAGAGCTAGGTGGTCCTGGGCATAGTTTGATTACACATGAAGGATGCTCATGAAAGGAATCTAACAGAGTGACAATGAAAAGAGTTGTTGTTTGTGAGATTGGCGAGGTTGTATCCAATCTTAGAAGAGGAGAAGTTAGCAAAAGTAAAATGAAATGTCCAGCCAAGAAAATCAAATCGTACACAACAAATAATTCACAATGTTACCTTGCATAATGCCTTGAGTTTGAAGACACAAATCTCATTGTATCTTGATGAAAGTAGTGACCTTAATGGTAAATCACTGGAAACCATGATTTTAAAACATGTTATTGTGCTTATGGAGGAAGCATTTTAAGCAAGGAAGTGAGTGGTGGTTTGGAACAATGGCAGGTACAAAGGACTTGCTTTATATGCATACTATGTAGTCTAGCTTAAGACAACATTCTTAGAAGATATTGAAGGTGGATTATGGAACTCAAGGGTTACCATGATAAGGATTAAATCAAAAATTGAGATCTATTTAAAAGCTACAATCATGAAGATATAAAAGATGTCACATGCAAAACCCTAACAACTAGAGTAATGAATACAGTGCCAAAGAGGATAGTCTATTGAGGTAGATTTGGGAGATCTCCACATTATCTAATTACATGCAAATACATCATTTATTTATTTTTTAAAATTAAAAGAAATAATTCTAAACCCTATACAGGATACATTGATACTTCAAAAGCATCTAAAGGAATTTGAGATTATCCAAATATATGTCAATTAAATACCTAGATTACAAATAGTAGCAGGAACAATGTAACCTTTGTTGAGCGGAGTAGGAATGAGATAAGCAACAATGAATCCTATGCCTCCTGTCATGCACATCTCCTTACCATTCTCTATCATTCTTTACTGAAAAAATTCTCCATTTTGGCAAACTGCTTAGAAAATAATTTTTTGATGAAGGTTTTTGAAATTATGTTTACGTAAAAATGGCACTCCATTAGGTGGGCTTTAAAGCTGAAAATAAGATTTGATGAAAGTTTTTGGGGTATGTTTATTAGAATTTTAGAGTATTTTTCGGATATATTCTTGATTCCTTAAATGGATTTATTCAAATGGATTGTGACCTAAATAAATGACTAACTGTTTAGTCATTTTTATTTAATGTGACTAAATAATTTTTCGTCAGCAAGATAGAGGGAAAATTAGTCATTTATTTACTCATTTTATAACTGGGATTTACAAAAAATAAATTAGAATTTAGATCATTTTTGAAATGGATTTAGCTGACTAAAATTTTGAGAATCACCCTAGTCATTTATTTTCCAAATTCTACTAGTGTGTGGCAACAATTTTTGTCTATTTTGACACATTTAGTAGCCTTCAAGGTTTTCAAGGTTGTCATCAAGGTTATTTTGTCATCTTGTACACCAAGATTTTTTTCTCACTTGTCAGCTTAGCTTTCTCGATTCCACAACAAGAAGAATGGAGAAAGGAAGTGGTAGAGGCATCAGCTAACCATTTCAAATATTTTGGGAAAGCATCATGGGTGTAACAAATATTGTAACTTCCTTGCACTCAGAATATTCTCTCCATGAGCTTGCAATTACTCTTGTAGTTTTGAAATGTAATTGTATGCCAACTAAAAATGTGGCATGTGTAATGGCCCAAAGCTTGTTGCTCCCTTGTTTTATAAAAGGGAATTCAATGCCATTTACATGGATTGTTGTGGATTGATTTTGAAGATCTATTGTAATATAGAGCATAGATACAATTTTGTCTAAGTCTTTTCTAGCTTTTGAAATTTTAAGTCTTTTGATTTTTAATGTTGTATAACACTACTATCATGTTTGGAATGCAAATGGCATATTTCCAAAGTCAATGTTCTCCATTATATACTTCACATGAATTATGAATGAAATGAATCAAAGATCAATCTATTTATCTTCATTGTCTTTCCTATGAATGATTGCTTACTATTAATGCACTTGTTCGAAGAGTGAGTTAAATTTTCTTTAATAGTTATAAAGGTTTATGTGAATGTATGCATGGATCATTTATGTATTATTGGTTTATATTTCTGAGTTTAATGGTGTAACACATCATTAAATAGCTTTGTTATGATAAATATAATGTTGTTATATGTTTTCAATTGCATGGTTTGAGACTCCATGCCCTCGGATAAGACATTGTAGATATGTAAAATATACTGATTGATCCTATACACGTGATCCTAATTTACTAATACCATTTCTTCCTGAATCATCTCCTTTACTAACCATTTAATCGAATAATCTTTATTTGATTAAATTCATCACATTTCATCTGTTATTTAAATAAATCAATTTTATTTGATTAACTCATCATCTCCTATTAATTAAATAAAACATTTTGTTTAATTAATCATATTTCCCTGTTTTAATTAAATAAATCATTTTATTTAATTAAGTTCTAAGGTCATCTCCTTTAAATTAAATAAACTAACCTTTATTTGATTTAAGTCTAACATCACCCCCTTTAATTAAATAAATCAAAATTTATTTAATTAAGTCTAAAATCATTATTCCTCTCATTTTGATTTATTTAAATCCTAAAATCTAAGTCAAAATGTCAAATTAGTTAATTAACATTTAAGTTAATCAAATCCCGATTAACACTAACACTAATCACTCAAATCCTCTAGATTTTGCAACTTGCACATGAAAATCCATTTAATTGATTTATTGAATCTCTATTTTGATTCAAAAAGGAATCAAAATTGGAATATTCCTCAAATTTGAAAATCTCCCTCCAAAGGACTTGTCCATCCAACAAGGCATTAAAGGCCTCTTACATGTCCTTTTGTTGAGCCAAGTGGCATTTAATTCTTCTTTCATCTCCCTCCAACATTTCACTTCTCCAATTTTGAATTTCCACCTAATAGAATTAATTTTCACATTCATCAAAATGTGCTCCACCTCTATCCACTCACATGTTGACAAGTGACATTGTGCTATTGGTTGGTCTTTTATCCTACATTCATCCTTTTTGCTCATTCTTCCATCTTTCTCTACTATAAATAGAAGGCTCTTTTACTAATTTGGGATCCACAATCTTAGGCATTTGATACACAAATTCATGTAACATCATTATCTTCATGTTTTGAGAAAATTTCATCCATCTTCATCCATTTTCATAATTTTTCATCATTTCATAGCTAGGTTATGGAGAAATTTCACAAAGGAACATCAATCTTCAAAGCTCATCATCAAGCTTGACTAGGAATTGGGAAAGGGATATTTTCCACATCAAAATAGTACCAATTCCCCCATGTGATTGAGAGTTTGAGCATTGAATCGAATTTGATAGCTTTTATTTGTGTTCTTCATGTTATTTCTTGTTCTTTGCATTTCAAATGAATCTTATGGGGATTGGTAGTTTAGGTGTGTATAATTGACTAATATTGTGTTTAGTATTCATGTTATGCAAGTTTAAGATCACCATTCACATTTTGGTGCTAGAAGGAGGGCGAATCTAAAGAAATTAAAATGATTTTTCTTCAAAATTCTACTATTTTTGAGTTTTTGTGTGTCTACAATAAATTGCACCACTGCTAGAGTCAAACTATGTCACTATCAGTCCAGCGGTGCTATTTAGCGATGATTTCAAACTACAAACTATGATGTTGGAGACCATTCCCACTCAGCCTAACCAAATCAAACTTTAAACGGTGTCGCTTGGTGAAAGAGCGCCGCAATTGCACTCACTATTTCTCCACAAAGCATCACTGGTTTCACCAAAGCGCCACTGACACGCTTCAAATTGCATCACCATCATGGAATGTACCATTGGGGTGGGGTAAAAGGCAGATTTAAATTTTTTTCAACGAGTGCTTCTTTTCATTTTTATCACCTTAACTCCTAACTAGTTTTTGGCCTCTATTTTCTATAGTTTAGCTAGTTTTTGTAGGTTGGAGTGATTCAAAGGGAAGGAGGAAATGAAAGAAAGACTTCTTATGGAATTTTCATTCTATTGTATCAAGTTTTTTGAAACACTTTGGGGAGAAATTATAATCCCATTTCTAAGGACTTTGTCATCTTCAAGCTTTTTAGGTCTCAATAATTTTTGTTTGGGCTTAAAAAGAATAAATCAAAGGGATTAAAAAGAACCTTAGGAACTTACTAGAGTTTTTTTTGGGGTTTTAAAACTGAACAAGAAAATTTCACATTTCAATCTTGGTGCTTAAAAAGAATCCATTCTTGCTTTGAGGCTAAAATGAACATGTGCTTTTTGTGTTTTGTAATTTTTTATGCAAAGTAATATCATTTAAAATGTGTATGCACTTCTCTCATACCTCACCATGATCTTGAGGATCAAAAGTATTTTGGTGACATTAAGTTGTATAAAATATTTCCTCCACACTTCAATTTGGATTCTTAAAATTGAACAAAGCTTGCTAGTGTGGGTGGAGTATATCACATGTGTTCTCTCTTTGTTCATGTAAACAAAGATTGAATGAACTACATATGTGCTTGCTTGCTTTTTCTTACCCTTAGAGGGGCCCACCTGAGACACACATCCAAAAGGAGAACTCGAAGGTGAATCCAACTAGTTTTTCACTCGGGCTGGTATATAAAAAGATAAGACTAAATCATCATGTCCAATGGTATGTAGGCCTTAGTTGTACAGTGTCTTTCATAATGGGGTACTACCTTAAAAAGTATAAGAGCCCCTAGTATGATTAATCAAATCCTTTAGTGTCTTGTTAGATGCTTGTAAGGTGTCATGTCCTCGATCACCCTAATTAAGAACCAATTTTTTTAGAGGCCCAAATCCTT
>VDFB02032043.1:0-11203 GCA_007258455.2 Sequoia sempervirens
AAGCATATATATGGGTTTACATGCAACCAAAAAAAATGATAGATGATGCTATCAAATATTCTTGAACTTAAAAATTTTCCATGGAACAAATATGTACATATAATTGTAATTTACACAAAATGATTTACAACTATGTACAAGTTACTATAAGTTCTCATTTGAACATGTATAGAGTTACAAGTGAACTTGAAAACCATGGATATAATCTAAGTCAAAGATTTTGGTTCAGCCCGCTCTTCAATAACATGTAGAATTTTTTGATGATCATCACTATCTAGTCTTAATTTTCTTTGGCCACGTGCATGTGGAACTGCATGAAGATGTAGAGTGGTAGCAATTGTTAAGTTACTATATTGATATACCTTGTTATCAGGTTGATAGTCAACAAAATGAATCCCATGTTGAACAACTTTCACTTGTTTTAGATATGTCCCTTGCACTACAATAGAACCTGCATGGTAAACATGAACCTAAGGTAAAACATATGAACGTGTGCAACATTTTTGTGCTCAAGGTTTGTACAATATATATTTAATGTTTATAATGTAATGTGCACATGTGAATACAATGTATATAAAATTTTAAATTCAAACTCACCTATGGGAAATGGCATTGCATCACTTGTTTCAAGTTTTGTTAGCTTGTTCCTCTCTTCTGTGCAACGCAATAAATAATAGCTAACACCTTCGATGCTTCCAAGCTCTGCTATGACTGTAAAAACATCTCCTATACACCAAATTTATAGAAAAAAAATTCTAAAAAAATTAGAAATGTCTCTAAAGATCATTAACTAGATATATATAATATTTGAATTATTGAAAACTTACACATGTGTACCTTTTCTAACCAATCCTGAAATATGGTCATAATCAATTGAAATCAAAGGAATGTCTTCAAATCTTTCTTCCTCGTTTTCATCATATGTTTTTGAAACAACTAGTGGTGCCATATCCCATTTACCAACATATCCAAGTTCTTAATTGTTACATGCATAATTAGAGTTTCCCTCAATGCACTTAGTGCAAAAACAAGAGTAATCCCTTGTGTCTAGTATCCATCCATGGCGACTATCTGAACTCCTAACACAATTCAAAGATCTTGTTTTTTTCTACCCTCTTGCATATATGCATCGATCTTCTATCCACACCTAGATACATATGTACAACAAAAAACTTATGTGAACAAATAAGTATATATATATATATATTAAATTTAAATAAATTCAAATTTTTGATTTAATGTAATTTATACATACCCAATATCTCCCAAAACACTCTATGTGGAATGTGTCAGTTTGTTCTTGAAGATTTGTTGACCACATTTGATGCAAAGTGTTTCTTGCACCATTCAACAACATCATGTGCATTGTCTAGATGATCTTCTGGATAACTCATTTGATGCTTTCTTAAAGCTCGTTTGATGCAAGCTCCTGCTCTATCATGCTCATCATTTCCATGCTCACTTTCAAAAAACCTCCAAACATGTCGTATTTTGTAGATTTTATGATATCTACAAAGTGCATAGAATGGCTGTGAAGATTTGAATTGTGTCGCACATCCATCTGACCATACAAAATGATTTTCAAATTTTACACCCCTGCTTCTCAAATTCTCAAAAAATATTGTAAAGCAATGTTGGAAAAAAAGTGTGTCATGCTCTTTATCATCACTAATATAAAAGTGATATTCTTTCTTAATGGCTCATTCTTCATCTGTACTCTCAACACCATCCAATTCTGATTGTGCATGTCAATAACACACATGAACCATAAGTGATCTGCTTTGAAAATTAATACTCTAATTGAATCTCCTTTTGATGTACAAAGGAGTAATTTTCTACGAAGTCAACTACTGATAGAACTGTTCCACGTGGGAAAGTATCTCTCAATGTTTGGAATTGTTGTGCTTGTCACTTAGCAAAAAAGGAATGTCGTATGTATGGTCCTATCAATTTTTGAAATCTTCCATAAATTTTCCAATGGAAATCTCCTCTTCTACATAGTTCAACCTTGTGGATTCTTTCCCAAAAAAAATTGCAACTTTACATACTTGTACCTGTGTCAGTAAAATATGTGAATAACTAATAAACCACACAATCAATGAAATATTACATCAAAGAGAATCCAATTAACAATCTATGAGAAATTAAAAGAAATAAACTCTCTAAAAATAGTACTTACCTCTTGCAATTTACTGTCTTTGTTAGGTCAGTATCCTCAATTCTTGAAGGAAATTTAGCCAAATTTCCACATGTCTCACAAATTCCTTTTATGCAGTTTAACATTCATTTCATGATCACATAATATAGACTTTATGAACAAACTTTCTGTTTAGGAGGTGCATTTTGAAACACATCTTTTCTTCTCTCATCTTTCAAAACACCCTAATAGTAGAGATCAAATTCAATATGATAAGCTTGACAGCAAACAAGTTTCAAAAACTTTATCTTCACATAATATGGCTTTAACTTTTAGAGTATTTGTTTTTAATCTATATGAGGGATATGCATTACAAAAGTTCATATACATCTCAAAATTGTGTTATGTCACAGCCGATGTTTGATATGTTCATGTCATTAATCGTCAGTATATCAATGTCAGTCAAACAGACCATTCTTCATCTCATCAATTTGCCCAATTTCCTTCTAAACTCTCATCCAAAAACTTTCTCTTTTTCTCATATTTTATTAATGTGGTTCTACTATAACCAATTTTAGTTGAAAGTGCAGAAATTTTTCTTTTTCTTGCTATATCTTGATGTACAATAGATGTCAACATCACCCTTCTTGTAGTGGCCTTATCCATAGTTCGAGATCCTTTCCCAATGGAATATAAACCCTTTTTAACATTTTGAACAATATCCTTTTGTAATCCCATGTGTTTCTTCTTATTTGATGATGAATGGACACCCAACAATTGTAATGACTCTTTGAGCTCATCACGAAGAAGTAAGCGTGATAACAATTAGGTTTTTTCAAGTGTATCAAGATGATTGAAATGATGATTGATCATTCCATTTAAAGATTTAGTCATTGACCTCTTTCTCTTATTATAAGGCTGGTTGGCATAATATTTGAGTTTCTCCATATCCATTTCAAGTAAATGATCTAAATTTCTATGAGAAATTTGTTTCCCCACCTTCTCAGCTAGTTTTATATGCTCATCCATACCAGTGGGAGGGAGAGTGATCTTGACCCCTCTCCAACATGCATTGTTTGAAGACTTGTGCCTCCTTCCCATCTTCAAAGGACCAAAGCCCGTTCTTGGTAGGACCATTTGATCCAATGTCTAGATTTGGCTCAACTTGAGCATGAAAACTTCTTGCTTGTTGAGCCCTTCCTACATGTCACAAAATATTTTACAAACAAAAGTGAGAGATGATGTTATATAAGTGAAGTTTATGTATGCAAGCAAACAAACTAATAAAACATGATGCTATAAGTGAGAGAAGTTTGTGCTAGTTTTATATGCTCATCCATACCAGTAGAAGGAAGTGATCTTAACCCATCTCCAACAAGCATTGTTTGAACTTGGGTCTCCTCCCTAACTTCAAGTTCCATGTGTTCTTCAACGGATTCATTTGATCCAATATCTAGATTTGTCTTGACTCCAGCTTGAGGAATCCCTAGAGTATAAAACATAAAAATAATTTGAGAACATTGAAGTAATGAAAAGAAAAGACCAAAGACACAAAACAACTACATGCACATGTATGAAAACAAATCCATAAATGCATAGCCAAGGATAGGATACACATAGGTCAAATTCCATGCCAAGCATTAAGTTTGAGGATTATGCATACAAGTGACTTAGAACTTTTAGGCTAGTGATATAGCAAAGGAAACCCTTAGAGTATAACAAGGTGATCCAAAGAACCCCAAAAAAATTGGGCTATAAGATGTTTCAAGGTTTCAAATAAATTTCCAATATGTGCTAAGATGAAAAAAGTTAAAAATTTATGGGACATAAAACACAACCCAAATAATCAACTAAAACCAAACACAAATATTGAAACAAAAAGAATTGGCTTAAGGAATTGGAGTCAAGGATCAGATAAACATTGCAACTTGCATGACTAAGATGACTTGAGACATTTAAAATTATTTATAGTCATTCAAGTGCAATGATGGTTAGAAACCTTCAAAACAAATGTGTGTTAAGACATAATTTAAAGAATAATCTATCATATATAACTATTATTCCTTGGCACCATATAGCTTGAGTTTTGATGTATACATGTATTAGTCTCTAGAAAACCTGACATTGTATTGGCTTTAAGTATAATTTGAGTTCTAATTTTCAAATATTCTAGAGCTTAGAATTGGGCATTTATTAAAATATTTAAAAAATATTTTTAAGGAACTATTGATCATTAGATTAAATTCAATGGGAGTTTAGAAAAATCTTAAGCTAATTAGATGTTGCAATGTATATTGGATAGGGGATATTGATCACTAAATATCAATATTAGAATGCTACTTCATTGTACATGAAGGTATAGTTTCATGAATAATTAAGAAAAATAATGGTTTCTTTCAAATTGAAAAGTTAGAATATATAGAAATTTTACCAAAGCCATAAAATAGTGTGTGGTTAGAGAAAAATTATGAAAATCAAAATTAGCATAGTGAGGGGACACAAAATTTAAAGTTTCATTGGAGAACTAAGCATGTATTGAAGTACACTATAATTTTCTTCATGAACAAAGTAAAGAGAAAATTGTGTAAATGCAATACTCAACAATGATAATGTGATGACAAAAACATTAAACAAAGGTATTGGTAAAAGATAAATGTAAGGTTTGTAGGGAAGGATTTAATGTACAATATTTTAGTTTAAGATTACATTTTAAGTTGGGGTATTGTGAGTTGAAAAATGGTCATACATTAAACATATCTAATTTTAATAAGAAAGCCAATAAAAAATGTATGCACATACAAATGTATATTTAGGTGTACTAGCAAATTATTGGGTCGAGTAAGTACACATTATAGTTCCATCCCATCAAGTGAATACTCATGCTTTTTCAAGTAAAAGTCCTAAACACACACTTCAAAGTGAGAGAGAGAGAAGAAACAAGCATGTACCTTGTTTCTTTCTATGATAATTTTCTTAAGTTTATTCCGCCTCTTTTGTTCTTCTTCTTTTGACAATTTTGTTGGAGATGCATTTTTTCTTTTTTTCTTTGTTGTCCCATTTTCTTCTTCAACTTAAAGATGACTCAAAACAAGTCCTCTACCAACTTAGTTAAATTCTCCTCCAAATTTTGCCTTGATTGATAAAAATGAAAAGTTGTTGAGCTCCAATATTTGCCTCCTTGATAAATTTGCAAAAACTTCTCCAAAATCTGCGCTCCAAGTGATATAAATGAGAATTAATCTTGCAATTTGATATCCAGAATAATGAAAAATAAGCTTCTATTTATATGCATATGGGATGGGAAAAAAAATATTCTAGTGTACATGGAATAACTAGATCCTAGTTTAAATGAATCAAGTAGTAAACAAACAAGTTATTTCATTGTGGAGTTTGTTGTTATTTAATTCATAGGTATACACAACATATCTAGTAATTTTAGAATTTTGTTAAAGTGTCAAAAATGTATATTAGAGGTATAATTTGAATTGAATTTTCTTAATTATATTTGAATTGAATTTCAAGTTGTCAAAAATGTATAATAGAGGTATAATTTGAATTAAATTTTCTTCATTATATTTGAATTGAATTTCATGTTACTTGTCAAAAACGTATAATAGAGGTATAATTTTAATTGAATTTTCTTAATTATATTTGAATTGAATTTCAAGTTACTTATCAAAAAGATTATATCTTGTTCTCAACTCAATGGTTCATGTTGCTTAAGTCATTTTTTTTAAATATTTATTGTGATCAACATGAATGAACTTAATTATAAAGTGGCATTGATTTCCCTAAAATTCTACTAGAGATCAAATGTATATTGAATATAAGAAAATTTAAGTTGTAAGAGATCATAAAATAAGAAAACATGTATGTATATTGAATATTTAAAGCAAATGCATACATATATTATGTGTATTAAACATGTTTAAACCATAAGAAAACACATCTACATACATGTAAAGGGATTCAATACATATAAACATAACACATATTATAAGCAAAGAGGCAAATGTATGTATATATCATATAAGAAAATATATGTACATATAATAAGCAAAATGTAAATTAAAGATCATCAAATGTCGAATACTAAAGATCAACAAATAAGAAAATGTATGTATATCATATAAGCAAATGTAAGTTAGAGATCATCAAATCTCAAATACTAAAGATCATCATGTATAAGCAAATACATGTGGTAAAGATCATAAATCTAGTGTGCATGGCCTAATATGAATATCTACTCCTAGTCGAATGGCCATCTGAATGAGAACGGTCTTGCTCTGATGGATGTGTTGAGCCCTGCAAATAAAATTGTGTACAAGAAGTGTTAAATACATATAATTTATATTAAATAAATTTTATGAAATTTATTTTAAATGAACTTTTTTTATTTTTTTAAATATCAATCCTAGATCTATACATACATAAATATTGCATGTACATATGCCAATGTGTGATTATATAAAATGTAAAACTCACATGTCAGTGGTAGTAGATTCATCCTGAGTCCATCCCGATCATGCACCACGATCTGGACCAAGGCTAGAGGTGATATGAGAAATTTGCCATCCACTGTAACAATATATACATACATATATATCAACTTACATGAATTTATCTAGTTAAAAAAATTAAAATAATGAAAAAAGAATTGAAACATGCGCATGCACACATACATGCACATCATCTAATATCAGATGACCTAAGTCCTCTGAAACGGTCGCCTCCACCATATCCACCAAACAGTCAAGCGACGAATCAACATCTACATCCATCTGATCTATCCCATGTCATGCCAGAAATGATGAATGTAGAGGACTATGAAGGTGAGATGGCATCGACGATGATGAACCAGAATCAATCAACATATCAGTAAAACCCATAGTTTGTGTAGCTGTCGAATGAACTGTAGGTGGATCCTGATGAGCACTAGTGCTCGGCTGAGAGTGATGGGATCCTGGAACTGAATGACCTCTGCATCTCAAATGATCTCTAACATGCTCTATACCGATCCCATTGTTCGATGCAATGTGGGCATATGCCTCCAACAGATCCTTAGCCAAACAATGCAAAGTCATGTGTGCCATATCTCCCATAAGTGCATCAAGTTGTGTAGGAGTAGGGATGTCAACCACTATAAAAGGATCCATGGTGGTCCACTGTGCTGAAAATGGTGTGGATCAGGAATGTCTGGATATCAAATACTGACCTACATGATCATCAGATATCCTAGTGGGGGCAGCTGCAATGTCACCTACAGTGTCAATTGCTTCCTTTTGGGAAGCAACGACAACCTCATCTGCTATGGGGGCTAGAGCTAGGGTGAGAGCAGGAGGCCTCTCACCAACCAATACCCTAAACACTGGGGGTCGTCTATCTGCTCGACGATAGGTGGGCTTATCAGCAATCCTACCACGCCCCTGACCAACATATGGTGGAATGTCCAGGTAGTTAACTTTGAGGCCCAAATGGACCTCAGCATACAACTGTTGAACAAAATATAATGGAATCTAGTCATTGTTTGGGTATAGACCATGTGCTGCGAGAAATCATGGGTAGATCAATGAGGCCATAGCATGATCGACACATCTAGTGACCTGGTATCCCCTAACCTTATGAACATTTTGATAAAATGGAAAACAAGTGGCTTTTATCATTTCTTTGGTGACACTATCCTGTATTTGTTTAAGGGGAATGTCACCATGTACTTCCCACATGCGGGAAAGAATAGCAGCTACTCTATCTAGGGAATATGCACTAGTCCTCTCAAGTTCATCTCTTAGTTTTTCTAGACTATGCAATATTAACATGCATGGTTCACTATATATCCCCGGGTTTGCACCCTATGCTAATGAATCTCTCAATTTTTTAATCTCATTAGTGGTATTTCCAAACAAATTTTATGGGGGTGGAACATCTTCATTTCCCATGTTATATATGTATGTACACCTAAAGAAGCAATGAGACCTAGGTAAATAATATATCTAGATATAGAGAATATATTTATCTAAAATAGTTCTAAGAATTCATCTACTCATCAATAATATTTTCATACCATTAACAATTTAAAAATAATTGGAAGACAACTATAATTTATAACATAGCATCCTTAAATGGTTCAAATTATAAATGAAACAATGAAAGAAAGAATAAGAAAACAAAGATTAGTGTAAAATTATTTGAAAATAAATTGGGGATAAAAATATATAATCTAATAGTTGTTAGCATAAATGAACTTCAAAATATATAATTCATGTTAAAAAATATATAATTTAACAATTTATACAACTTCTAATTATGATAAAGACAAGAATCTTAATCTATACCATTATTTTGAGTTTGGTTTAATAGAAATTGAAAAAAATTATAATCATTAAAAAAACAATGAATAAACTAAGGATATTTTAACAATGGTGAATTAGTGCCTAAAGATTGGCCTAAAAAATTATAATATTCAGCATTCTCATCACAAATTATATATGAAAACTAAGGATCATTTGGTTATATATATTTTCATAGATTTAAAATTTGAATATTTATTACTATAACATACAGTTCATTACAATTAGATTTTTAAATAATATTGTAATAATTTATTATGTCTTTGAAAAAAAAATTGCGGATTTTAATGTTGTTTTTTAAATTTAAGTTAGAGTAATTAGAATCTAATGAGATACCTTAAAAATATTCAAGTTTTATAATTTAAATCTCCCTCTTATAAATATAGTTTTTTCTAGTCTTACAATTTCTTGTGTCATCTATTCAATTATTTTAGCTATGGATTTAGCCACAATCTTGTAGGAGTTATTAAGAAGAGTAATTAGTATCCACCCTCAGATAAAAAAAAATATTTTTCCTTTAGGAATTAATTTATCAATCCTTGATTAATAGAATTTAAATGATGGATCCCTTTGATAAAGCTACTTTTTATACCTCATAGAGTCCTCCTTGATGAATGGACATATTGTTTTAAGGAATTGTGTAGCTAAACCATCTATTCCAAGACTTTTTGAGTATTCAAATCCTTCAAGTAAATATCAACCTCCTCAAGGGTGAATAAATTATCTAAATGTGCCTATTTTTTGAGACCAATTATTTTGGGTATGCAAGTGCCAATCAATTCCTCAACTATATCTTGAAGTGGATCTCCTTCAACTAGATCAATTAAAAATTATTTGTAATGTTGGAGGAAAATGGATTTAATATCATTAGAGTTGTCATGGAACTACCTCTCTTGATCAGCGATAGATATTATCCACTCTCGAGAATTTAAATATGTTCGAGATAACTAAAAAATAATTTGTATCCCTTATATCCTTTCATCCAATGTAGCCTATCTCTTAATTGAGATCCTCTACCACAATTAAGTTCAAATCTTCTAAGTTTTTATTTCAAAGGGAAGCAACCACTCATTGTAGAAAAGTTATTGAAGTAAGTGCTAAAGCCAAAACAAGTTTTTTTTTTTTTTCTATTTGGATCCATATTTTTCCATTCTAGTCTCTTTCTCTATGTATTCTTATTGTAAAGATCATAGTAAAAGGTGGTGCAATGGAATTTAATCCCATCGTACTACAATTGTATCCACTTACCATTTTGATGGGGTCTAGGAACATCAACCAAAGGGATATTAGGAAAGCAAGGTGATCAATTTTATTGAGGTGGGAAGTGTTGAGCTTGAAGGATAGATTATTAGGTATGAGGAATAAGAAGTTTGAAAAGTTTAAAGAATTGGGAGGTGATATGTGAGATAGGTTTAATAGAATCTACTTAAATAAGGGTGTTTTGTGGAGAGGGACAATGGAAAGAGAAATAACTAAGTTTTAATCTATCAATACAACTAAGTTTCCCTTAGTTCACCATCTCTTTAGTTGGTCCAAGTGAACTAGTGATCAGTATAAGAATATTTTTTGTCTAAAATGGGATCTAAACCCCCTCCTTAGTATTTCTTGGATTGGGATGTAGGGAATTCAAATTATTTTTAGAGTTTATGAGAACTAAACCAACTTGTATCTTAGTTTTTTCCACCATATCATATTCACCTCCTTGTAGCCATTTAGTCATAGGGAGGGCATAAAAATCCATTCCCAAAATTTAACTTGAGATGAGGAGTCATTAGGCATACAATAAAGAAAAAATGAATAGGTATTCCTTGGATTAGTAGTAAGCACTAAGCACAATTTTTGTTGGGATCCACTCCTCAATATATGATAAACTTATCCAAGTATTGGGAAAGGTGGTTCAACCTTGCATCCTAATATTTTGATTTATTATTTTGTCCTCATATTAGGAAATGAGGCATCTCACTTTGTGTTGGTAGTTATTTGTCATTTGTTGAATGCTTCAAGGGAGGTGTCTAAGATGTTCTAAGACCATATAATATCATTATAGCTTTATAAGATGAAACCCTCTTATGACATATTCTTATGACATTTAAGAGCTTGACTATAGAATATTTACAATAAAGTATTGACCAACATTATGAAAAATCATAAGAAATCTTTTATGAAATAGCAACTGTGTCAAGGAAAAAGATGTGGACATTTACAAGAAAAAAATTTTTAAGAAAAAGTGGGAGACCACTTATAATTTTATTTATATATATAATATTTTACATATAGCTAGTTCAGGTGGACATACTGGCGGGAAAGAACCAACAAGAAAACCCCCAGTTGCAGTCTGAGTAACAAATTTTACAAAATATCAAAAAGACCAGTGAGGTCCTAGTACAAATGACCAATTGTCTAATTACAACGTTACAAAAGCACATTGGTTGAATACATTAGTACATATGCACATTCTCTTATGCACCCAAAATACCCAAAAGAAGACATCATACTAGACATACCCGTGACCCGAATACATAACACAATGGAGATTACAAAACCTTACTAAACATAAGACTGATAACCTAGGAAGCCACTTTCAAAAAGATGCATATTTTCCACCAACATGCTGAAAGCCATTAACCGAGCTTTCTTTTTTTTCCACTCGTTTACCTTTGTGTTGGCGATCATGCTCAAATGAAGGTTTTGATTTGTTAATATCAAGCACATAACGATA
>VDFB02032044.1:0-20580 GCA_007258455.2 Sequoia sempervirens
AAGATTTGAAGAATCATCATCAATCATCAAAAAATTCCCTAAGGAGTTTCCTATAGCCTCCGAACAGGAATCGAACCATAGGTGGAGAGGAAAGTTTGGTAGTCTCACCCATAATGGCACTTTCTCAAATTTATCAGTTATAGGATTAAAAGCTAGGTGCCATGGTTTTAGAGACAAAACAAACTTTTCCTCCCAATTCCAAAAATAGTCACACAAAATTTTGTTTATGTCCTTCACAGATTCAAAAACAACAATAAAAAAACCTCTCGAAACTAGGTAGATTTGAATACAACCATCTACCACAGGTTCCCAATGTTCAGAGATCCATTTGTGGAGGTCACATAAATGGTGCCAAAAACCCCTGAAACGCCCAATCAATCCTAATTCTGAGAAGACTTTAACATTGTGGTTTACCTCATTTTCAAGCTCGACCTGCAATGAAATCGATGCCACAGGAAGCCTTCTCCGTTTTCCCTAGCTGAGAACTGTTGGAACCATCATGTATGTGGCATTCCACCCCTCATTTCTCCTTTGTTTCCCCCGTATTTGATTTCTTCCAACCATTAGCTTCTGGCTTCCCCTCCGAAGCTCTTCGCAGCGGCTGAGTTTCCTCTAACACGCCCAACCCTGCCAAAACCCTAGCTCCCGCTGCCAACGGCTCCATGAACATTTATGAATCTTATTAATTAAAAAAAATTGCACCTATTTTTTGAATTTTTGATGCAATAATTATATGCCAAATGTGCAATGATTATTCCCTATAGAATATGATGACCCACTTACAACACAATTTAACAAAAAATGGTACGAAAGCATATGGACTGTACAAATCCATACTATATAGATTTATATGATGGTATGAACAATTTTTCTTCAACTTTTCAAACCCTAGAAAAAATGGCTAAATTATTTTTGGCTCCAAAATATAAAGTGCCTTATATGAAAATTTGGAGCCTTCTAGACTCAATGGTAAGGTAAATTTTTTTCAAAAAATGCACCTAGAAAATATCCTACCCAAATCACCCTTATATCTAAGAAGGGTTTTCAAATTTGAAGCTTTGATACCATGTAAGAGTCAAAAGGATTCAAGCTCCTAGTATCACCTAAAAAATAAAAATAAACCTTTCACAAGAGAGTAGTAAGAGAATATATTACTTTATTATGGATGCAATATTGGTACAATGATGCTCTAGATCAATGATACTATGTAATGTATATATGAGGCCTTGCTTATATAGGAAATGTGAGAGGAAAAGTAAACATATGATTATGATATGTGTCACAATTATATGAAATGGGACAAAAAGAGACAAGGATCCTAAGTGAACCTAAGTAAACATAACTAAAAAGTGTAAATAGGAACTAGGAGGTGAACCAATTAGGTAATATCCCTGCTCACACCAACAAATTTAGGCTAGAAAAAAATTTCTAACACACTAGGGATTACTTACACAAGACACTTGAGACATAAGGGCAAGGGGAAATAAAATTGGAAAATCTAATACTTTGGCACCAAAGAGGTGAACACCAAAGTGAGTGTAAAACACAACATGAAATTGTAAGGGTATATAATATTTAATGTTATACATCTCTCTGATGGGGAGAACTATTGGAAAATGTGCCTCAACTTGCTGGCTTGGAACTTCCCTTAAAGCTTGGAAATTTTCCCTTTATAGGCCTAAATGTAGCACGATTGCTGAAAACCAGAACTTTGAAACCACCGGTCGTGGGTTGTGAAGTTTTGGAAACCTTTGACTTACCAACCACAAAGACAAGTTGATCGCAAGATTGCAGAAAGTTAGAACTTTGGAACCTCATGTCGAGAGTTGTGAAGTTTTGGAAACCTCCAACATACTGACCACAAAGACAAGCGGATCACAAGATCACATAAAGTTAGAACTTTGGAACATCATGTCATGGGTTTTGAAGTTTTGGAAACCTCTGACTTACCGATAGTTGTAGTTGTTGGACAACGATAGTGACGTGGTGTCACAGTGGCTGTGGGGACCATAGTTATAAGTAAAATGTCATCGATGTATTGATTGAAGGCATTTTAATCGATGGTTGCGATTAAAACAATCCAACAGTGCCCGCTAACCCCACACCCCTTGTGGTAGTTCTTGATAGACTCTTGCGAGGTGTGCGGGATTGGCTAAGTGGTGTACATTTGCTAACTGGGCAACTTGACATTTGTTGACTCAGTAACTCATGAATAATGTCAAAGTGGGAACTGATTGGTGTTGAGATGGAAAGCGATGGTTGGTTGCTTACTGTTGATGTTTGGTTTAGTAGGTTGAAATAAACATTGAAGTTGATGTAGTTTTTTGATAGTTACGTGTTTGTGATGGTTTGTGTACAATTGAAATGGATGGTTTTCTAGAACTGAAGTGACCATGGCTGGATGTTGAATATATATTGTAACACTTTGCAATGATTTGGGGGTTTTGGTTGATTGATGTTCTACATTGTATGCTATACAAGCATTATAACAGTGTGAGATAACAACTATAATTGGAATCTATGTATGAGGTTGATTAGGGGATTGTAATGTTGCTGTGAATTAACACCTAAGAGTGGAGTTTGTAACTCTGTATGTAATTTGTTTACTGTAATACAAAGTGACTTTACTTGGTGTGTGGGTTTTTCTCCTATAAGGGATTTCCCATGTAAATCTGGTGTTCAATTCTGTGTGTGTTAAATTGTCTATTCTTTTATTCTATTGTTGTGCATCTTAATGATTGTAACTTGAATTAAATGAAATTTTCTGCACTTCTTTCCTGAGAATTTTGCATTTGGAAGGCATTTTCACATTGAGCTTTCCTTACAAGTGGTATCAAATCCTGGATAGTTGTGTTATACTTGTGGGTAGGGCTAGTTTTTTGTGCTAATTCTGTTCAATGGGAGTCTTGTAGAGAAAACTGATTGTCTTGATTACATATTGAGATGGCAAACACATCAGGAAGAATATAAATTGAAAAGTTTAATGGCAGAAATTTTGAGTTGTGGAAACTCAAAATGGAAGACCTGTTGGTGGATAAAGATCTTTGGATTGCTGTTATGGGAACAAAACCATCAGGTATAAAGCAAGAACATTGGGACCTCGCAGATAGAAAATCCAAAGGGATGATGAGACTTTGTTTGGAAAAATATGTTCTCTTAAACATCCATGAGGAGAAGACTGCATCTTGATTATGGAAGAAACTTGGTGATATTTATTAGGGAAAGTCTTTGGTAAATAAGTTATTCCCAAGGAAGAAGTTATACTCCTTAAAGATGGAAGAAGGAGCATCCGTAGAAAACCACCTAATTCATTTAAAATGATTGTTGCTTAGTTGGCCTCTATGGGTGTGAAGATAGAGGAGGAGGATCGATGTATGCTTCTGTTATGTTCCTTACTTGACACATGGGATCATCTAGTGATGGCTATTGGAAGTACAACAACCACTTTCAAGACAAAATATGTGGTTGCTTCACTATTGTCAGAAGAAATGCAGAGGAAATCTTCTAAGATGGCTAAGGAGGCCCTTGCTGTTCAGGGTAGATCAAAGGAGAGAGGCAAGAAGAAATACAAGAAGTCTAAATCCAAATTTGAAGGGAGATCAAAGTCTCTTGGCAAGAAATCCAAGGCAAAATACTGGAATTGTGGGTAGACTGGTCATATCTGGAAGGATTGTAAAGAGGAGAAAAAGAAGAAGAACAACAACAACTCTTCGGATAATGATCCTTCTTAGAGTGATGAAAATGCTTTCATTGTAGCCTTGGCAACTCAAGCATCAAATGATGTCTGGATGATTGACTTAGGTGCATCTTTTCACATGACATCTCACATAGATTGGTTCATGAAGTATGAAAAGTATGCTGGTGGAAAGGTGTACCTAGCAAGTGATTCATCTCTTAAAATTGTTGGTCATGGAAGAGTCAGAATTAAATTTCCTGATGGAAGAATAAAAGGAATTGATGGAATAATGCACATACCAGGTCTGGCTCAAAATTTTCTTTCTGTTAGTAAGTTGAATAATGTTGGAGTGCAAGTCTCATTCTCGAGTGGTGGTTGTAAGATGACTAGAGGCTCGATGGTGTTGGCTAGGGGTGCACGAATTGGAACTCTATACAAGTTGGACACACAGGTTGTCCAATGTAACCATGTCTCTACAAAGTCAAGCAAGGCTGCTTGTAAAGAGAAGGAGAACGAAGTTCCTCTAGGTGCAAAATCTTTAGAGGTGAAACTCCCAACAGAGAAAACCATGCTGTGGCATCATAGACTTGGTCACATAGGAGAAAAAGGCTTAAAAGCATTGAAAAATAAAAACTTGGTAGAATGGCTTGATGATTGTAACCTTGAGTTCTATTTTTGCGAACATTGCATTTATGGAAAGCAACACTATGTTTCATTTTACTCTAGTCCTCATAGATCTTCTGGCATACTGTATTATGTTCACTCAGATGTATTTGGTCCAGTAAATGTTCCTTCATTATCGAAGTCTAAATATTATGTTTCTTTTATTGATGATTATTTGAGAAGGGAATTTGTGTACTTTCTTAAAAGTAAATCATAAGTGTTCAGTCAGTTTATAGAGTTTAAAAACATGGTAGAAAATTAGACTGGAAGGAAAATTAAATGCTGAAGGATGGATAATGGCAATGAATTTTGTTCTATAGATTTTGAGAGGTATTGTAAAGACCGTGGGATTAAAAGGCATAAAACTACACCTTACACTCCATAACAAGATGGAGTTGTTGAAAGGTTAAACAAGACGTTGATGGAAAGAGCGAGAAGTATGTTGAGCAGTGCTGGTCTAGAGTAGAAGTTTTGGGCTAAAGTTGTGGCTACAACATGTTACTTGATTAATTGTTCATCTAGTTTGGATCTTGTTGAAAAAACACCTATGGAAGTGTGGCCTGGTAAGAAGCCCTCTTTGAGACATATTGGTGTCTTTGGATATGAGGCATATGCATATGTGTTGAATGAGAAAAGATCTAAGTTGGAAAATAAAGCTATAAAATGTATCTTCATCGGCTATGACATTGGTATGAAAGGATACAAGCTTTGGAATCCTGCTACTAAGAAGGTTGTGTACAACATAAGTGTAATCTTTCGAGAGTTGAAACCTTCTACAGTTGATCTGTAGTTAGAGATAGAAGAAAAAGAAAAGAAGGATGATGTAGTTGAAATTCCTCTGACTCCAGATAAAGAGGAACTACAAATTCAAAGTGTACCTGAAACTGAGGAGAGCTCCAATAGCTCTGAGAGTTCTGTATAGGAAGAAGAACCACAATCTCAGCCTCAGCCTATGAGGAGGTTTACACAGGAGAAGTGACAACCTGATAGATATGGATTTTCCATGTTGGATTCAAATTGTGCCTATGCTTTGATTACTAGCACTGATGAGCCTAGGACTGTAAAGGAAGCTATTAATATGTCTGATTTAGATTCCTGGTTGGAATCCATGAATGAGGAAATGACATCATTGAAAAAGAATGAAACCTGGGATTTGGTACCTTTTCCTGAAGGTCAAAAGCCTATTGGTTGTAAATGGGTATTTAAAAGGAAAATTGGTCTGGATGGTTGTGTGGAGAAGTATAAAGCTAGGTTGGTCGTGAAAGGTTATTCCCAGGTGGAGGGAATTGATTATGGAGAAATGTTTTCTCCTGTAGCTAAGCTGACATTTATTAGATTTCTATTGTCACTTGTAGCTGCATATGACTTAGAGGTTGAACAAATGGATGTGAAGACAAATTTTCTTCATGGAGATCTGGAAGAAGAGATTTATATGTCTCAGCTTGAGCACTTCATTGAAAAAGGTAAACAAAGTCTAGTTTGCAAGTTAAAGAAATCTCTGTATGGTTTAAAGCAATCACCTAGAATGTGGTACAAAAAATTTGACACTTTTGTGTTGTCATTGGGATTTGTGATATCAAAATCAGATCATTATGTGTATTACAAAACTAAGAATGATCATTTACTTATTATTGCCCTGTATGTGGATGATATGCTATTCTTTGGGAATAGTAAGAGTATGATTTCTTTTTTAAAATTTTAGTTGTCAGCACAGTTCAAAATGAAATATTTAGGTGCAACAAGGTATATTCTGGGTATGGAAATTAGAAGGGATAGGGAAAGTAGAAAGCTTTGGCTCAGTCAAGGCAAGTATATTAATTCTTTCCTTGAGAGATTTAGTATGATCAATTGCAAGTAGTTAGTTGTTCCAGTGTTGTAGGGAACAAAGCTACTGTTGAAGATTGTTTGAAGTCTCCTATTGAGATGGAGGACATGACCAGGGTGACTGATGCAAGTGTAGTTGGCATATTGATGTATGCAATGGTTTGTACTAGGCCAGACATTTCCCAAGTAGTGGGAGTACTTAGTCGGTTTATGGCTAATCCAAGAAGACTGCATTGGGATGCTATGAAAAGAGTTTTCAAATATTTGAAAGGTACTTCTGAGTATGCTTTGTGTTATCATGGAAACTTGGTTGGATCACAAAGATCTCTTAGAATTTGTGGGTATGTGGATTTTGATTGGGTAGGGGACATTGATAGTAGAAGATCTACTAGTGGATACATCTTCATGTTATTCGGTGGTGCAGTTAGTTGGATGAGCAAGCAACAGGCTGTAGTCGCTTTATCTACTACTGAGGTAGAGTACATGGAAGCAACACATTCCTGTAAAGAAGCTATTTGGCTTAAAAATTTGTGTTTTGATGTTGGGTTTAATGCAGGGCATATTACTATTTGTTGTGACAGTTAGAGTGCTATCTGTTTGGAAAAAAATCCCACTTTCCATGCCAGGACAAAGCATATCGATGTTCAGTATCATTTTATTTGTGATATGGTGGAGGATGGAAAGGTTAATCTTGAAAAGGTGGAATGTCGTTGATGTATTGATAAATATTGTGAGCACAAAAAAGTATAGGTGGTGTGCCAGTTCAATGGGCCTTGGGGCCTATGACTTTCAATAACTTTGAGTTTGGAAGAAGTAAGTACATCTTCGTCAAGTGGGAGCATGTTGGAAAATGTGCCTCAACTTCCTGGCTTGGAACTTCCCTTAAAGCTTGGAATTTTTCCCTTTATCAACTTGAATGTCACGTGATCACTGAAAACCAAAACTTTGGAACCATCAGTCACAGGTTGTGAAGTATTGGAAACCTTCAACTTATCGACTGCAAAGACAATCCGATCGCAAGATCGCGGAAAGTTAGAACTTTGGAAGGTCTCATGTCGGGAGTTCTAAAGTTTTGGAAACCTCTGACATACTGACTGCAAAGACAAGCAGATCGCAAGATCACATAAAGTTAGAAATTTGGAACCTCATGTCACGGGTTTTGAATTTTTGGAAACCTTCGACTTATCGATAGTTGTGGTGGTTGGCCAACAATGGTGACGTGGTGTCACAGTGGCTGTGGGGACCACAGTTATAAGTAAAACATCATTAGTGTATCGATTGAAGGAATTTTGATTGACGGTTGTGATTAAAACAATCCACCGGTGCTCGCTAACCCCGTGCCCCTTGTGGTGGGTCCCAAAAGACTCCTACAGGGTGTGAAGGATTGGCTAAGCGGTGTACGTTTGTTGACTGGGTGACTTGACGGTTGTTGACTCAGTAACTCATGAATAACATCGAAGTGGGACCCGATTGGTGCTGAGATGGAAAGTGATCGTTGGTTGTTGACTGTTGACATTTAGTTTAGCAAGTTGAAATGGACATTGAAGCCGATGCAATTTTTTGACAGTTACGTGTTTGTGATGGTTTGTGTACAGTTGAAATGGTTGGTTTTCTTGAATTGAAGCAGCCATGGCTGGATGTCGAATATATATTGTAACACTCTGCAATGAGTTGGGGGTTTTGGTTGATTGATGTTCTACATTGTATGCTATAAGAGCATTTTAACAATGTTCAAGAGAACAACTATAATCAAAATCTATGTATGAGGTTGATTAGGGGATTGTAATACTGCTATGAATTAACACCTGAGAGTGGAGTCTGTAACTCTGTATGTAATTTTTTTACTATAATTCAAAGTGACTTTATTTGGTGTGTGGGTTTTTCTCCCGTAAGGGTTTTCCCACATAAATTTGGTGTTTAATTTTGTGTGTTAAATTGTCTATTCTTTTGTTCTGTTGTTGTGCATCTTAATGACTATAACTCAAATTTTATGAAATTTTATGCACTTCTTTCCTAAGAATTTTGCATTTGGAAGGAATTTTTGCACTGAGCTTTCCTTATAAGAGCTCCCAAATGTTAGAGTCTCAATCATTCAAATACATTGGTATCTTGGACATGAATAGAAACAAGGCTTGTAGGTGCATAGGTACCTATCAAATGAGGATCAAAATAAAAAATGATAGGTTGATTGTCCTTTCGTAGTCTAGAAGTTGTGAACTCAAAGGAAACTATTGTAACTATAGTGGGCTTAACCTTGGAGAAAACTCCCTAGTTAAGCGCGCTTGAGTTGGAGCAGTACTGGGATGGGTGACCTCCCGGGATGGACCAGTGCTTCACCTCTGTGAGCATCACCTAGATGCAATGAGTGCTAAGTGGACCATTCGATATCATCAGACATGGGTTCTTGTTGAACCACTACTCATGAAACATGGGTCAATGAGTTTGACTCGAAACTACACGATTGAATCCTGATAGTAATATCATAATATAGTAACTATGTCAAGACCTTTTTGAGGGGTCTCATTTATTTGAGTTTTGGGATCAAATCTAAAATAAGATTAATAAGTATTGAATTCAAGGTATTTTATACTAGCTCCATTTATTCCCACATAGGGCACATGGGTTTGATTTGACTCATTTTTCTTCTTAGCTTGTTTATCTCTATAAACATTAAAAGGATCTGGATCTCCCTTGACGAATTGGACTTGGCCAAGGTGGAGAAAGTTGATATCCTCAAATGGGGTAAAGAGAATGGATTTCATCATATGAATAAAAGATATCTAAGAATAATGCTAACGTTATGCTCATGAAATGACATCACACAAAGTAGGGATGTCACATAAAGATGAGAAAGACCACATGAAAATACACACAAATGGATCCACAAATTTAGAGTTAGTATGTATATAAAGGAGCAATCATAATTGTTAGTAGGAGGAAGGGAATGAATCCCCATCATTCCTCAAGCCTATGGAACTATTAGTACAAAGGAGGAATGTTACATGAAAACAAATAAAAAATTGGGTCAACATGGAAGAGACCTAAATGTCATGACACTTTGCATCATCACCCTATATTTATATAAATAGGTAAATATAAAAGAATTGCACAAAATTATTCTCCCTTATAATGATGTACCTACAAGGGTAACTTGGGTCTTCCAAGAGGAACTAATAAACAAATAGAAAAAAATGACAAGGATTACGAAACAAACACACTTATACACATGATATGAAGGTACAATTATAAAGGTTTTCATCTATCAGATAATATTCCTATTAATATTGGTTATAGAGTGAAGAAGGAAACATTGATTGAGAAAAAAACTATTAGATTTTTATTAGGAGCCCTCCTATAGTTAGACACAAGGAATCAACTATAATAATATATTCTTGTCGAGGATTGAGGTGAGGGTCAATAATCTTGCGAAGATTTATGATAATGATGGAATATCCATGAAGAAATAAAAAATGTGGCCCTCAAGGGAAGATGTGTTTGAGTCATTATCAAGATATGCCACAAACTACAACTTCTCATTGTGAGAAACATGAATGTGAGTAGGAAAAACTTTAGGTGGAAGAGGAGCTTCCACTTCTAAAGAAAATGATACAAAAAGGTGTAGATATGGGGGTAAAGATAGGTTGGGATTAGGCTTAAAAGATGATGGTGGATGGTAGAATTATATTTTATGCTTAGATGGTAAGTGGGGATATCTGTATCAATAGTGGTGGAGTAGAGAACATTAGAGAAGACCTTATATAAAGTACACTAAAATAGAACTAAATAAGCAAAGGAAGCACTAGAGATAGACCCACTTGGGGACACTAGAAGCTTCCCAAAAAGTTAGTGGATCAAAAGCTGAGGCAAGGAAGAGATGTGGAGCCTCTTGAAACTATGATCTTGTTCTCTTGTGATCTGAAGGATCCCCTACCCAATCACTTGCTAACTGTAATTTCTATCAAGCCCAAAGAGGCCCTACAACTAGAGGAGGAGAATCATCATCCTCTAAAGATGAACTATGTTCATCCTCATGATCACTATCATCATCTGAAGTAGAGGAAGAAGACTCCTCATCATGATCTAAAGGATTGCAATCCTCTAAAGAATTGTCATCATGATACAAGAACTCCAAATTGATGGTGGTAGGAGAAGTGTCGAGAGAAGAACTGGAAGGACTCTCCTCAAAATGAACACTCCTCTCAATGAGAAACTCATGCACATGGTAGTATGAAGAAGTCTGTAGCCTTTGAAATCATTTGGATAACTAAAAAATAAGCAAGGCTTGCTTTGTAAATTCATAGCATTATGTTTCTTTGCTGGAATATGGGCCCATGCACTAGATCCAAACACTCAAAAGTGCTTAACTGATGGTTTACGACCAATGCAAGCCTAAAAAGGAGTTACCCCCTTCATAGCTTTGTGAGGAACATGATTCTAGATATAACACACATAGTTAATGACTTTTTCCTAGAAAGGTGGTACGAAAGATGGAGCGAATCATACAATTAGCCATCTCTTTCAAGGACCAATTATTTCATTCTACAACTCCATTATGTTGAGGATTATAGGGGACTATATGCTACAAATCAATTCCCTCTAAAGCACAATACTGCACAAACCTATGGTTGACATATTCCCCCCATTATCTCTACACATAAATTTGATAGATTTTCCAGTTTGTTTGTCTACAAAACCCTTGTACTCCAAGAATGAATCGAAGACTTCAAACTTCTATTTGAAAAAGTACATAATGGTGTACCTAGAAAAGTCATCAATAAATATCAAAACATATCAGGCTCTACTAACAAATGGCTTTGGAAATGACCCTACCAAATCACTATGTACCAACTCCAAAAGATGTGAGGCTCTCCAAGCTTCGCCTTTTTCAAGATTCTCTTCCTGATGCTTGCCAAGAATGCAACCATAAAAACACCTTTAGAAAAGTGAACTATAGGCATCATGTAACCATGTCCTATTGGCTGAACTACTGTAAGTAGTGGTAGTTCAAGTGGCCAAATCGTTGATGCTACAAATTACTCACATCATTTGAATGAGTGAGTAGAACAGTTGAAGGTGGATCAAAAATAAAGTGAGAGAATAAATAAAGCTAAGATTGATGATCTAATCTCCCAACTACAACTGTAGAATAATTGTGCATCTCATGAATCACTGTTGAATCAAGAGTAAACTCAATTCACTTACCTATACCTGTGTGAGTGATTTGATAGATCGTTAGGATATTAGTTGATATTAAGGACACACAAAGAACATCCCAAAATGTGCCATCCCCCATATTAACAAATCCTCTCCCACACACCTCAATTGGAGTGTCGTCACCCATCAAAATGGAAGGCATAGAACATGGCTCCAAAGATTCAAGTTCTTCTTCAGTTGAAGCCATGTGGGGTGAAGCACCTGAATCAAGAACCCATGTGGATGGTGGAGAAACAATTGCAACAAGGTACTTGACCTTTCCTTTCCCCTTGTTGTTGTCTTTGGCCTTGTGAGAACCCTCTTCCAAACTCTATTTGATAGAATCACGAACATTGAGATTATTCTTCTCTAGAATGTGTGTCAAGTGATCAAATTGTTTCTTTAAACATTTGTGCTCATCATGACTAGGTTTCTTACAATAGGCACATTTGACCCTCTCTTTTTTAGGCTTATCACCTTTTGAAGATGAGGTCTCATTTGTTGTTTTTGGAGTAGCCAATTTGTGATTCTTCTTCTCTTTTCTATTCTTTTGTTTCTTATCCTTATTACTACTTTGTCCTCTTTGTTCATTTGTGCCAAGGTTTGTAGCCAAGGCATGTGACTTAGAAGACTTAAGAGTTACCATATGAATTAGCTTATATTGCTCTTGTGTGAGAGAAGTAGCAAAATAATCCAAAGATGGAATTTTGAATTAAGACCCAAGTGCATCCTTAGTATCATAGAAGGTAAAAACAAATATTGAATATTCAAAACTTAGCTCTGAGAGAATACTTAGAATCAATTGTTCATCTTTCTTAGTAATTCCGCATTGTTGTAGTTGTAGCCTTCGTGATTTCAATTTGGTGAAAACATCTTGAATTGTGTTGAAGTTGCTTGGACTTAAATTGATTAATTCAAACACAATGCTCCATATGCTTGATCAAATTTGTTAAACCAATCATGCTTTTCTTCATCTTTAGCTAGTTTAGTTTCCAGTCCCATTGTTATTCTATGCAAACCAAGACCTCTTGAGTGAATATTCATTTGTGATTTCCACTCAAAATAGTTGTATGTAGTTAGAGTAGGAACTGTTGTTAAGCTCATGATGAAGAAATGCAAAAGGAAATATAGAAAGAAAGTGAACACAAGAATGCCAAGAATACCCCCACCCTTTTCACTAGTATCAAAGATCACCCCCCCAAATATCATAAGGTTGGAACTTTATAGTTCAGTGCATTTGCAAAGCCCTTTCCAAAGTACAATGCTTAATAGGTTCAAAATAGCCAAAATTACAAATTCTAATAAAAAATGAACTTGAGATAAAATCTAGAAAAATTAGCCTTATATCTTTGTATCTCTCTTCAATACCTTTCCAACGCCTATTTGTTTCTAAAATTGGAGCACTAGGGTGAAAGTTATGGCCTATAGAAGAAATTGGAAAAAAATAGCTTCAACATGAAATATTTGGTATAAAATGGCAAAAAATATTTTCAATACCTTTGTGGATGGAAATTTCTCATCTCTAGATATTTGATGATATCTTGTTTTTGAAAAATGGATGTACCATGGTGAAAAGTTATGCAAAATTGAAAAAAAGTCCAATTTGGCCTATAGGGTAGCCCTGGTGGCCCCCTGGTGGCACACTAGAAATGTGTTGGTGGTTTTGGATGCTTAGGCCACACTATGGCAGAGGAATGAGTGGCGCTACAAAAAAACTCCCAGTGGTTGGGTTTTAGAGGTTTATAGATCACCTGCCTGCTATAGGCGGCTAGCGGCTTAGGTCATAGGCTGCAGCCTATAAAGACCGCTAAGCACTTAATTTTTTTAATTTTATTTTGAAAAATTAAAAAAATTGCATGAGGATTACCTGCAGCATTGGGGGGTCGTATGACCCTCCTGGCAAATTTTTTTTGCCTCAAAAATATCTTTTTGCCAAAAATAGGAAAATTTATGTGTATAAGAGTGAATTTGCACCCCATGTACAAATCCTCTTTTTCCCTTTACCCACCTTAGAAAACCAAGATTAGAGGCTTAATTCCACCTAAGCCCACTGTGTGCATCTCACTTGGCACCCTTTTTGAGCGTTAGTGGAGGAATTTCTATCGGGGCCACCCGCGTGACACGCTTATGTCCCTGGCAGATTCTTGTGGTTGAACCTACAGAGGTGTTACACTTCTGATTGGAGGTGAAGTTATAACGCCCCCTTTGGCTGTCTGACTTGAATATGGTCATTTTTCTCCACTCTTTCTTCAAATTCATCCCTTCAACATTCAATCCAACTCTTCGCCACATCAAGCATCCATTATTGCACTATCACATCCACGTTCAAGCTCTCAAGCACTCACTTTCACTCACTCCAAGCATTCAAGCATTCCATTGTAGCTAAAGCAACACTCCATCACTTCGGTAGAGCAAGTTTGGGACCACACCATTGCAACAGAGGCTTGAGTACTCTCATTTTCTCCTCCAAGCAGCCTTAAGTGCTTTTGGTGGAGGTGGTAAGCTTCCATCTCCTCTCCTCTATCACTTGGTTGAGTAACATAACACTGTTTTGAAGTGCTTCTTTTCTCTTTACTACTTTATTTCCTTTATCTCATTTCCTTGGCTGTCCGTGGAGATGGAAACACCTAAATGGGGGTCTGACTGAGGTAGGCTCCTATATAGCCACCCAACATTTTCCCTTTCTTGTTGTGTGTAGGAGTACATGCTCTTTGAGGGGTCAACTAGAAAATGAATTCATCAGTGAGATCCTCATTTTCTTTACTCTTGCATATTTTCTTTATAATATTAGAGAGTATTTTATTTATTTAATCACATCATTCTGGCCCTTTAGTTAGTCTACTGGGACATTAGCTAGTTTTTTTGGTTTGACCTTGTCCTCACTGTTGTCTGGTTGTACGTACGACAACACACTTTTGAGATGCTAGCGCGCCGCGCTAACATCCAGAGACCACGCTTTTGTCCTCGGATAGAGAGATTTCTAAGACAGTGTTAGACCTAGAAACCAGCTCACCTAACCTCTTACTATGTTTTGGGTTTGTAGAATAACTGAGAGGCCTCACGGTCCTCGTTATTCTTGCCTTGCATTCCCTTGCAATACACTTAGCTAAGGTAAGTTAGGGCAGCCTATCGCATCTTGGCCCTCTGTGACCTGGGGTCTTGCACACGGTGGTCCCCTCTCTTACATTTTTGGTGAACCCGACATGAACCGTTTTGGTTCCATCCTTGCGATCCTAACAATTCCTTTCCTCGTACTCTAGGAGTGTTGTAGGTTTGATTTTTGTAAGGCTATAGCCTTACAACCCAACTTGTGACCCCTAGTTGGCGTAGTTGGAAGGTTCCAAAGGTATTGCACAATGAAACCTTAATTGGGTCACCATCTTATCCGTCAACCTTTAGGAACTCTGTGAAAGCATTGTATAGTGTGTGTAATGGATTCCTTCTTGCACCAACCCATCCCCTCTGCGTAGCCTATTGATAGTGGTACTGGTATAACTTTCACTTCACAGGACTTGCCGATCGGCTTTAATAGGGAACCGTCTCCTCTTTACATTCTTGCACGGATCAACGAAAACATCGTAGCTGGTGTTCTCGTTGACCCTCCATCACAAGTGAACATAATAACATAGGAGATTATGTTAATAAACTTCTTACATAAGGATGGGTACGATGCTCCTATGAGCACCATCCACACACATGATGGGCTTTTCGTATTCCCTTTGGGTAGTATTGTCCTGTCAGTCTTAGTTGGACCTAAGTCTGTGAAACTCCTGTTTGATATCATCCCTGGGTCCAAACTCTTTAGGGTAAAATTGGGTATCCCTTGGTTGGTGGTGATGAATGCAGTACCCTCCGTTGGGCATAAATATCTGAAATTTATCCACAGAGGTTCTGCGCACGTAATCCACGACATTGGCTATAGACCACCGATTGCACATGGCAGCTACTCCTTAGACCACTCCTGGCTTGCCCTCGTTGGTCCTCTTCTACCTAGAACAAACCTTCTACACTGAACATATCAAAATTATAAGAAGTGGCATCTAAGGCCAAAAGTGAGAAACCCTCCCTCACCTTATGCTATTTCACATAGGGCCTACTTAAAGGTTGACAACAATGCCGCTAAGGTGTGAAAGAAGGAAGAAGAGAAGCGGTCTCATGATCCTCCTTCTTCCTCTTCTACTAATTAGTCTGGAACTTCATCTCACTATGCTGAGGTACCATCAGGTTCTTCTCCTCGTCTATAGGAGAATCCTATGGTTCCCACTTGGCAAAAGCCTAAGCGCCTGGCTTTTGAACTTCATGTTTTGCCGATGGAACCTAGACCTGTTCGGTACACTAGGAAGAAGGTATTTCGAGGAGAGTCTTTGTTGTCTTGACCTTTGTGACCTCCTACTGTTCATGCTCCTAAGGAGGTGAGTGGAAAGAGGCCCATTGCCGAGGCTCTCGAGTCAACTCCTCCTGTCGCTCCTCAACTTGTTCCTCCTACTCCCGTGTAGGAATTTGTCCCTCCGCTAGAAACAGCCATGGTGGACATTCCCATGGTTGAGGAGGAAACCTCTGTCCCTTCGCAAATTCTAGCCTCTAACTCCAAGAGCCGTAGAAATCACCTTGCGTGTGAATGCAAGCGCCAACGAAAGGCCCTCTTGGCTGAGCAGGTTGTCTCACAAAGAAAGGAGGAAGAAGCGACTGCCCCTGTTTCAGGGCCTCCTGTAGCATCTTCTTCATCCCTTCCTTCTGCTTCTCATACTACTCCCAGCTTCCATTGCGAGTAAAAATGCACCTAACCCTATACGGGTGTAGGTGTTCATTGCTCCTTCAATGGAGCCGCCTTTGTTGATCTCCGTTTTAGATATCCAACCTTTCTCGAAGCCCGTGGACATGGTTAATACCTTGGTTGTGTCCGCTGCGGTTCTTTTCTCTTCCTCCTCCGCACCTCTGGCCTCCTTTGGGGGGAGTTCATCCCCTCCGACGAAATAGGAAACAGAGGGTAGTCCTTCCGGCAATGAAGGACGTAAGAAAATTCTACCTCGCTCACAAGGTGGCCCCATGTTGACTTGCTTTGTCTTAGTGATAGAACCAGTCCCAGCTTGCCCTGAGTTCATCACCACTCCCGAGTCATTTGGCGAGCCTAGCGGTGAACCTCGGGCACAACACGTCCAGTCCACCGAGGCTAGACATGGCGCCCCTGTGGGGTGCATGTTTAATTCCATGGATGAGGTTCTAGCCTTGTTGTTGATCTTCACTAAGTTGATAACCTTGACTCCACAAGAACTCAGTGGAGAGGACCTCTAGGGGCCCTCTTCCTTGACCCTTGTTGCTAGAGGACTGAATGCTCCTCCTCTTAACATTCGGCCATTGCAGGCTCATCCTCCTTCCCCTTATGAGGACTTAGATTGGGAATAGGATGACCTCTTGGCTGATCAATGTTAGGAGGAGACCCTTTTCTTGATCTTGTGTGTGTGTGTGCTTTGTGATGTGTTCCCCCGTGCTCGTGCTATGTGTGCCTGGATGACCCTTATCACCCTTGCTGGTGCTTGGATACAGGCATGATTTTTGTGTCGTAAACCTTCTTCTATTTGTATCATCATTCTTCCATGTTTGTGCTTGATTTTTGATAAATTGGGGATGATGCAAAGTGTTGGGAGCATTTAGGCTTACCTTCCATGTTGACCCAATTTTTTTTATTTTTACTTTGTTTTCCATGCATTCTTCCTAATTTGGTTGGGGACTGATGATCTTTCACCTTGCATTGTGGTTACCTATTATTATGAACTCAGATAGATCTGACCCTGCTAAACCAGATCCCCATGTGCCCTTTGTTTATATTTTTCTCTTTCTTTTGTTTTCTTGAGTTGTCCCTTTCATGTGTGACAACACCCTCTCTTTAATATTCAATTTTTAGAAAGCGCATTCGTTGCTAATGAATCTTTTCTCAAAAATCTCCACAAAATTTTCGTTGGAATCACATTCTCAACTTGGAACCCTAATGAGATGTGTTTCCTTCATCACGGGTTCGTAAAGAGAGGACTTGAAGACCTTCCCCATGCATGGGGGCATATTCTTCCTTTCAAATTCCTTGATGAAGTGAACATATTTCAAAAGGATTCACTAATGCATTTGACTACAAAATACGACGAAACTGTCTGAAAAAATATATAAAATTCGATGTTCATCGGGTGCTTGTAAAATTTGATGTGTAATTTCCAATTGTTTCGAAAGTTTATCCCCAACGTCCGTCGAAATATCGACGAACCTAGTGTTCGTCGAAATGTCGGCTATTATTTTCGTCGAATGTTCGACAAACATGAAAAATTAAAAAAATCAAATTGTGGCCGACATAAAGAAAAGTGAGTTCGCGCCTGATGTATTGCGACAGTGTTTTGCTCTACTTGAGACAGTTTGTGGAGAACTACGGAAGATTTTCCTGGGAAAAATCAGAAAAAATTCAAGAAGATATCACCAGGTTGAGGATAGTCATTATCTTTTTGTAGAATTCAGTTGTGAAGTCAGATTTGTAGTTCCAGGTTTGAAAATCATGTTTTAAAGCAATATCTCATCAGATTTCATTTGTAGAGGTTAAGGGTTTTGAGAATTTCATGTCCAGATTTTTGTTATTATTGGATACTACATAAGATCTGGAGAGCGATTCTTGTGACTGTAATTATGTGATCCATAGCTCTATTAGTCATGTGGCATAGTTGTGCTATAACAAATATAGGATGCATTCATGTGTGACGCAAGTTTAATGTGGCTATATTGTGATAGAAATAGAGGCACTCATATATTGTAGTTAATTAGGGTTGTATAATGTAGGTGTTAATCATCATTGGGTGCATTCAGGTTGTCCCAAGTTTAATAGGATGGGATGTAATTATAGCATGATCGAAGAGTGATGACCTCTTGCTGCAATAAAGAGCCTATAACTCTGGTTGATATGCAGAGTGGTTGTGTTATATCAATTATGTAGTGCATTCAAGCACAACCCATGTTTAATGGGCTATTCTAGAGAGTGATCGAGATTTTCTAAACCTTATGAATGTTACTTGACATATATTTGCATAATCTGAAATTCCTTTAGAGACTTTTGAAGTATCAATATATCCTATATAGGGTTTAGAATGATTTCTTTTAATTAAAAAAATAAATAAATGATGTATTTCCACAGCCAATTAGATAATGTGGAGATCTCCTAATCTGCCCCAACACACTATCCTCTTTGGCACTGTATTCATTACTCCAGCTACTAGGTTTTTGCATGTGACATCTTTAATATCTTCATGACCGCGACTTTTAAATATATCTCAGTCTTTGCTTTAATCCTTTTCATGGTAACCCTTGAGTTCCATAATCCACCTTCAATCTCTTCTAAGAACACTGTCTTAAGCTAGACTGCATAGTATGCATATAAAGCAAGTCCTTCATACCTGCCATTGTTCCAAACCACCACTCGCTGCCTTGCTGAAAATGTTGCCTCCATAAGCCTTGATAGCATGTTTTAAAATCATGGTTGCGATTGATTGACCATTAAACTCACCCGCTTTCATCATGAAGATACAATGAAATTTTTGTCTTCAAACTCAAGGCATTATGGAAGATAACATTGTGAATTGTTTGTTGTGTCTGGGTCGATTTTCTTACACATTTACTGCTTTGCTAACTTCCTTTAAGGCTGGGTATTGCACCCTCAGCTGCAATCTCAAATAGCTCACTCACTATCACTTGAAGATTCCTTTCATGAGCATCCTTCTATAAAATCAAACTATACCCTATAGACTGCCTACTTATTAGAGGGGACTCATTGTTTCATGGTATTGTAGTTCTTAAGATCCTTCAACCTTATTGACACTACTTCACAATCCACAAGGTATTATTCACTATTTTCCCATCTTTGGTGAGTCTCCAAAAGTATTTGCTCAAACATGCAATCCCACTACCTCCATTATACAATATTAATGGCTAAGAAAAGCAGTGAACCTATGATTACTCACATTTACTTCATTTGGACAGTCATTCCCTGATTGCATTTGCCTTGTCTAACACTACCAAAAGCATTTGAAAAACCATTAAGGTCAGCAAGGGGGTAAGGAAACTCACTGTTAAAATCTCCACTTTATTATGCAAGGTTTGAGCTTATTATCTTGTCACTGCTTAGCCTGTTTTTGACTGTCACATCTCAAGTGACTGTCATTCTTCTTACCGTAGATTGTATTTACAAATGTCAGTAAGCTACATAGTGTGCTTGTTATTGGCTACAATCTTTAGATTGCAAGATTTTGTTATTACCTACATTGTCTCAATCTTTCTGGTATTGGAACCTCACTAATCCGCTATAGTTATTGTTTATGTTTCTACGGAGGCCTAGGGTTTGTATCCTAATCATGCTCTTACCAATGCTTCTGTTGTTTTTTATTAGGGCTCTCTCAATGTTGAGGGCCCTAGGGATAAACTCGTCATAAGAAGTGACACATTGCATCTTTAACTAAAAGGATAAATCCGTATTGACATTAGCAATGATGATTACGACTCATTGCTCCATAGGAATGGGTCACTTGCTCTTACTAGCTAGCTACCTCCATTGTTGTAGGAATTTTGTGATCAAGTTCAATATTCTGATTGTAGGAGTCTTAACAGTTGGAAATCATAGTAAAATCAGAATTTAATAAGTTTTGGAATTAGCATTGTAAGGTGTTTTTTGGGGTCATTAACTTCAGACTATCTTCTCTTTTGCAGGGGTGGTTGCATGCCAAATTTTTTTGGTGTAAAATATCGGAATTATTAGACTATGTTACCTGTCTATGAATAAAAATTATTGGAGTGTGAGTTTGATATTTTTTGAAGATCAAAATAGTCAAGCTTGGCAAAGAAAAATCATGTCAGATACTATTTGTCTAGAACAAAATGAAGAGACACTTGATAGATTGTGGGCTAGATTGAAAAGAAAGGGTGATGGGAAATGTTATTGTCCTTGCAATAGTACAAGAGCTTAAAGCGAAGGCGACTTTTAATCCTGGTGAGAAACATTGTAGGCAGCATGGTCCGCGTTGAAGGGGGCATGATTATGGAGTCCATTGGTAAGTTGTTCATTATATGTGTTTATATTGATTGAATTTGTAAATGTTTATGGTGTTTTAAAATTTTATATATATATATATAATCCTTGATCTCATGATCATGGTTTATTTGTGTTTTATGTTATTATAAAGATTGGAAGCCTAGAATGGAGA
>VDFB02032045.1:0-84963 GCA_007258455.2 Sequoia sempervirens
ACATCCTAGCTACAATTTACCTATCTTAGTATTTTGACAGATGCTTTTGACAATTAATCTCGCTATGAAAAAATGAGTTATGCACTTCACAATCCAATATCTTTCACATTAAGACTATGTAATTCATATTATATGTCTTACACAATATTTTCCCCTTCACAAACTGATTCAAACAATTATTGGTATGCAGGTAGACAATTGCTACACAATCACAACCAAAAGAAAAAGCAAATTTGTTCTTCTCGAACAAGTAAGCAATGCCAAAGTGAAGCTATTTTGATGTTCCTTTTGTAGTTATTAACCTTGCAACCATTTTTATGGGATGTTCACTACAAAATGTTTTTTATTTTTGCAATATGTTTACAAAATCAACACACAAAACTGTTGCATAAAAAATTTACACAACATTTCTGAAAAACAAGCATTTCAGCAACCTAAAACTTTCTCAAACTGGCTTCACTATTGTTCACTATATTGCTGATGTAAGTGAAAGTTGGCTTCATCCCTTACAATTTGATTTCACTCTATTTTTTTGTAATTTGATTTGAATCTAGGTTTAAAGATACTTTGATTTAAACTTTTGGTGTTGTCATTCTTCTTTTTGTGTGTTTTGATCATTACAGAGAATGTAAATGTAACTATTGTTGTATGTTATGTAAAACATGTTTACTATTTATTATTAGAGGTAGAAGAAATAATCTAGCACGTTTTTTAAGTTATATTAATTCTTTTGTCAAGTGCATTTGTTGATAAAAGATAAATTAATCATTTACTTGTTTTTTATGGATTGAATTTTTCAGATATCTTTTTAACAACCAACTCAGTGGCCTTGTTCCAACAAGAACATTGTTCTCAAGATCTAGCACTGTTTTTATTCCAGATGCGCAATTATAAATGGATTTTTTGAAAGGCTTTAGATTCATCATTTAGCAGGTATGCAGCCATATATGAGCAAAATACGAGTTTTGGAACAAATCATGGACATACATCAAGCATAAGGTACTATGTCATCACATGTTTTAAGAAAACCGGTACAAGAAGTTCTAGATTTCCAATTTATTCTATACAAAATTGGATCAGATTGGAGGTTTGGACCAACCAATTAAAAGAGTTGGATGTTGGTCAGCAATATATTGTTTAGGATTTCCTTCTGTAACTTTCTCTTTGTCAAGTTGTTTTGCTCAACTTCACTGACAACTCCATTGTAATTCTTTAGTTCTTTTGTACCATTTATTTTTCAGTTTAATAAATCATCTTTTTCCAAAAAAAAATATAATGGCTTATTTCAGTGTTATTGAATGTGGGATCAAACCTTGAATGGGATTATCATTATTTATATATACAGAAATGAACAATTAAATTATTTATTTTGAATATTATTGCAATATATTTATTTCTTTGTGATTTAGCCACACATTTCATTTAAAAAAATTATAAGTAGGACTTTTCACTTCAAAATAAACTAAACTTATCTATTCTACTCATTAGTTGTAATTAAACATGTTTGATTTATTATGAAATACTAGGCAATAATTGAATGTTAAAAAAAAATTAAACAAGACAAGAATTAAGAGAGTAAAAGCATAATGGGTCTTTGGAATATCATCTAAAATTTTGATTTATTAGAAAATACAAAAATAAAATAACATTCTCATTTCAAATATGTTAATCCTAAATAAATTGTCTTTCTTTTGAAAGATTCCATCTAATATTCACAAAAGGGTTACTTTATGTTGAACGCAACAAACCTTATCCTAAGAAAAGAAAGCTATCAATTATTTATATTCCACACTATATTAAAGAAAATGATTATTATTTTATTTTAAAATTTGTGACTGATAACATGAAAAATGTAAAACAAAGAGAAGGAAGATTGGTAAAACCTTTTTAGGGAGTTTCTAAGGAATTGTAATTTGTTTAATGGTAAACCAACTATCCATTTAATGGTAAAAGCCTCTAAAATCTCAGTTATCATGTAAAAGTTTGATAGATATTGATTTTCCAACAAGATTGAAACATTCTATTTCCATTTGCAATATTTTATGTTAATTTGATGGCAACATTATTTTTTCATTTGCATTTAATACTTACTTTTTTTAGGAAAAATATAGACTTATCTAACTTTATTTTATTTGTTATTTAGCATTGATTATTAATTGTATAATCTAATCACTTATAACTAGAATTGACGTACTCTGTAACTCAGTCCCTTTATTTTCCAAAAACTTATGACCAATTTGATGTTTATCTCTTCATAATTGTTCTTAAAGAGAAAAACTTTCAAAAATTTGACCATGTTAGCTGATTTGCCAATTTTCATTGTATACTGAAAACATGTTGTATTAAATATCATAATATTCTAAGTACTTGAAACTTCAACAATAAACTATAATTGGAAATTTTTATTGGGCTACCACCTCCTGCAAGTGGAGGAAACGAGTGGATCAAATATGTGGGTACACACTTCCACTTCCACCCACTAGAGGGCAATTGCACTTGATCTACCCTAATGTCCCACCCCATGTGCAAACCAGTCATATAAATGGCGAACAAAGAGGTCTATTATTAAATATGTTCTACATGATTTATTTATTATTGTGAAATTATCTTTCTAAGTGTTGAGAAATAACATGAACTTTTTAATTTGACTAACACAAATATAAAAACAATTGATGTAATCATTGCACCTCCTTCTAGTGCAAGTGCTGGTTTTAAGTGTTTTTTTATTAATTTGTCTTGAGGAAAATCTCAATCCTACATCACAAGTGGGTTATATAGTATAAACAATGTTCTCAGGGAGCTAGTTGTCTTCACTACGTCACCCTAGTTGGAACTAATCTTCACTACGTCACCCTAGTTGGAACTAAGGTATAAACACATTATGAGCTACGTAAGTGCCATGAATTGATTTTCATGTAAAAGGCCAAACTACTTTTCAAAATTCACCTCAAAGCACCAAGATTATTCACTTTGTTGAAAATTTCAAGCCATCCCCCAAATTTGATCATTGATCACTCTTTATGCTTATTTATGATAAGCTTAAGGTATATTTAAAAGCTTACCCTTTTGGAGTTAACTGCAGAATTAGTAGCCTTTCACCATCATTTTAATCAAAGATATGTATATTAAAACCTTAGTAAGATCTCTAAAAAATATATTAATTTTCATAGCAAATCTTTCCCTTTTTAAAAAAATATTAATTTTCTTGATAAATTTATAAGCATCACTATAAATTTATATAAAACCCTAGTAAATCTTGATAAATAATTGGTGAGTGCATTTACTATTATGACAAATCCTTTCTTTTCTTAAAAAAAAATTAACTTTATACATTGAAAAAAGAAATTCGTCATTTGAACTAAACATAAAATCAAATGTTTTTAATTAAACGAATAAATGGGTTTTTACGGAGCAAAACAAAAAAGCAATTGACCAACAACTAACAACAAAAAAGTTTTGGAAAGACCTAAAACATTAAACAAGGGCAATACAACAGCAATCAAAACAGTCATTCTACAACACAACCGCAGCCAAGCTATTGTTAGAAAACAACCAACCCATCTTACACCATGCTCGACCCCTTACAATGACACACCCTTATCCCAATGACAGGATTCTAAAAAAAATTAAAGAAAACCTCTCTTCCTTCTGGGAAGGATTATCCACGACAAACCATAATCTAACTCCATCAATCATGGAGAGAGGAGGAAGTCCTCAACTAATCCCTCAACTTTAGTCACCTCGTCTGATGAGGACGAATGTCTAACCAAAGATGTCGTATTTGCACAAAATTTACAGGTTGAGCAGAGACAAGAATCCCTCCACAACCCTCCGACTAGGCAATGGAATCAGATGCAAGAGATGCCTACACCTATTGAAAAGGCAACAGTCCAAATAGGGAGCGACAAAATCGCCTAAACCACACCAACCCTAAGGAATGCCACTTTAGGAGGAGCCTCCACAATCACATCATGATCCAAGAATAGGGGGGGCAAGATAAGGACTCATCCACCAGAAAGTCTAGTATCAAGAAAAACATCCACAATCAAATGTTCGAGGATAGCATTATACCACCATGTAACAAAGCCCACAATCTTGTGGCAAAAGCAGTGGCATTCATAAACAAAATGTCCAATAACAAAGCATTGTCTAAAATGACACGATAAGCTCTCATAATCAAACTGCTGATCTTGATCTACCGCTTATCCTCAACCATCAATACAATATTCCCATCGATGTGTTTTTATCAATATCCGCACAATTGGTCATCTTGTAATGTCAAAAAGGGGCAGCAGCCACCAACAAGGTAGGGAGCAGCGTTGAAGCGCACACAGAGTGAATATTTTAAAAATCTCACGCCATATAAAGAAGAATTTTATATATGGCCCTACTCAAAAAGCTATGAATATTCTCTACATTGTTAATTTCCTCTCCAATCTGGCAATTCTCATTGCTTTCCACAATGTAACATGCATATGCGATTTTAAATATTTATCAAGCTCAAAATTACTTTTGAACTGTTAGATTTTTTATTGAGCTATGGTCCAAAAAAGTTCTGGGCTCGATGAGTATTATAAATCACATGTGCATATTACTTACCGAAAAAGCAATGATAATCGCCAAATTTAAGAGAAAATCAATGTTTGAAAAATAAAGATAAATGATATGTCCCCAAATATAATCAACAATATAATATTAATGGCAAAGTAATTTAGATATGTAATGTGTATTATAAAATATAGATGATTAGGCTCTAATCATACATTGATTACTGCACCAAAACAATTCAATTTAAAAGTTTAATAAAATAATTCTCGGACAAATTAACCAGCACTCAACTAAATTTTGTGTGAAAATGCAGCGATTTAATTCACCTTACAACATGTCCTATTCACCGTTCAGCAAAAAATAGCCATAAAATAATCTATGATTTTAACCAGAACTTGATCTCTTTCAGCGTCAAAGGCCCGTTGGAATGTTATCCACGTTGTAAAGATTGATTAATTCGGCCTTGCTCCTTGAACAGAGGAGTAATTAATACGAAAGCGCAACAAAGCATTAAAATGTTTTCAGCTACTAATGATAAAGGCTGGAAGCCAGAGTTGACAACACAGCACTACAATATGGCTATTTAGCCAACCGCGGACTTGGTGAAAACAAATCATACTGGATAAAGATTTCACTTTTTATTGACAATGGCTGGAGAACAAAAATGGGAGGAAAGGCAAGAATGGCTCATTTTACCGAAGCATCCTTCTGAAGCAAATAAATGAAAGCTTCTATTCTGCATCATTTGACGGTTAACAAAATGCAATTAGAAAGTCCCCTGGACACAAAAAGGTATAGGGTTCCAAAGAATATTCTATAGAAAAAATCAAGCAAGGAATGCAAAGATTTGTTGGCAGTGTCACTTTGGTTTGAACTTGTCAGCTCCATCAAAATTTCATACTTTTCCAGTGGCTAATGTAAACAGTATTTAGTCAATGCAGGAATGCACCGGTTAGCATTGAAAATCAAAATTTCTAATCTGCTTCTGAACATCTGCACGACTTACCATTTTCTATAGCTCCAATACTTGAGCTGTACCATCAAAGAGTGTTGCATTGCTTGCCATGAATTTACTGAAAAAACGGTATGCTTTTCTCACAAAATATATGAAAAAAAAAACATTTACTGACCACAGAAATTTAGCTACTGACACCAGATAGACAAATAAATAAAAGTTTACTAATGCATGCAAAACTTTAGATCTCTGTAACCATTCTGGAAATGTTCAAAAAAATTTAAGAAAACAATCAAACATCAAATCATTGATTGTAATCCTCTCAAAATAAATATTGTACCCTGCTTCACATGAATATCCGACTGCACTCCTCAAGTTGAGTATACAAACTACCCATGTTAAAACTTATGCCGAGGCACTGAAATCTCATGCCAGATCACTTATTCAATAAACTGGACTGTTTGGTCCACTGCCAAAAGAATGAGACTTATTCTGAATTTGCTAATACTCTAATCATAATGAGACGATGAAAATTGTGGTAGTTGTTTGTGGTAAAAATTGAACTCAATTCCTCTGGCTTTCATCTCTTTTTCTGAGACTAAGCAGATTTTGTGACTTCATGGATTGCATTTGCTAAATATTCAACATTGCCTGTAGTAACACCTGCCATACTGTTTTGAAATGCAGCAGATCATACATTATTAGACAATCACAAAGCCAGCTTGTTAGGCACAAGCAAGAAAAATAAAATGAATGTTTGACACTAAGAAACAAGCAATATTCTTGACAAACTACCTTATGCGTCCATTTCGTGTCAAGTAGATGTGAAATTCACTTGTCAAGCGATCAACTTGTTCTGGAGTCATACCACTGTAGCAAAACATTCCAATCTGTAGAATTGAAACAGCACATGTTGAGTTCATTAAAACATCCCTTCAAGCTACAAAATAAGCATCCATCTCACTGCCCACGATTATATACGTACTTACAATAAATTCCTAAATGATAATAGTCTAGCCCTATCATGCATGCAACTTGGTAGAAGTATTTCTAATGTATGGTGCAACTAGCTAAAATACCTGCTCAGTGACATGCTTCCAACTAAGAGGAGACCCTAGCTTTTCAAGGTTGCCTCGAAGAGCTTCTCTCATCCCAATAATGCGGTCAGCCATAACCTGAAAAATAAAATATAGAACACTTCATTTGGGTCATTTGGGTTTGCACGTCCCTGATCCTAGAACATCATCACAGCCTCTTTATTCACAGAAATTGTTCTGAGACTTTCATATAGATAAAATTATTTGTTACCTTAACCTCCTTGTGCCAGAGAGATTTAAGATCTGGGTCACTAAGGATGGTGGACACAAGAAGTGCTCCATGAACAGGTGGATTGCTGTACATTGGCCTAGCAATCAGCTGCAGTTGGCTCTTCACTGCGACCGCTTGACTCACATCATCACATACAACACTGTTCCAGGAGTAAAATGTCAAAAACAGCATCAAAATTAAAATATTTGATGAACTTTTATTACTCAAATAACTTATAAAGTCATAAATGGTATTATGTGCAATTAAAATAATCCTAGACTGTGTACAAGTAGGTTGTAGCATTTGAAATTAGAGAAGTCCCTAAAATATATCTCTAAGATTCAACATTGACACTACCCTGAAATATTTAGCTTGAAAAGTAATGCAGGAAAACATTTCTTCAGGAAAGTAGTTTTGTGAGAACCTGAATCAAAAAGTAATTTCAATTTGCAGATGAGGCAACAAAGGAAAAATGTAACCCTGTAACTAGGAATAATAATCTAAACACTCTTGATAGAAAGGATGGTAATTCATAAGATCTGCCAAGAGGTGTGTACTCCTGGTGGAAATTATGGTAATCCATAGAATCTGCAGGAAGATGCCTGCAGCTAACCTTGTTCAGATTGCACATGGTGACAGTTGACTCGGCTCGGCATTGTAAACTCAACAAAACTCAGAATCCTGGATATTCTGTGTGCTTTTAGAAGGCTTAGTGTAAGTTCAAATTCAAATCTTTACTCTTTAGCTTGCCAGATAGGAATCTACTTGCAGATTGCAGTGCAAGGTGTTGTTGATTTCTGGAAATTTAATGATGCTTTGTATTGTCACATTCTTGACCACACACCACACATATGATTTTGTAGATGTCATTACTATTAGTGTGAATGGAGTACATTACTATAATACCTGACCAGTTCATTCTTAGGTCCTTTTCACACCTAGTTAGTTAAATTTACTTAAGGTATTATTAGGTCATTTGCTTTTTGTGTCAAAAGTTCTAATCTTATGTTGTCATATGCCTCACCCTTGCCTATATGTACAAGGGTTTGTCATTCTAAAGTAATCATTATTGTCCATTTGCATCCTTTGATAGAACAGCATTATTCTCTCCTCTTGGGTCTCTCTTGTGCTTTCATTGAGGCTCCTTGATCTTGGATATCTATTTCATAATCAAATCTTAACTCTTACATGGTATCAGACCTTGTAGAATTGCTTCCTATTAGCCTTTTTAGAGATCTAGGTTGTAGATCTTGTACTTAATTGAGAACTTATGCCCTTTTCACACCTAGTTAATTAAATTTACTTGAGGCGTTCTTAAGAAATTTACTTTTTGTGTCTCTAGTCAATCTTATGTTGTCCTATGCCTCACCCTTGCCTATATATATACAAGGGTTTCTCACTCTAAGTAATCTATTTTGTCTATTTGCATCTTTTGATAGAACAGAATTATTCTCTCATTTAGGGTCTCTCTTCTGCTTTCATTGAAGCTCTTTAATCTTGGGTGTCTATTTTATAGTAAAATCTTAACTCTTACACGTTAACCTTTATGGAGATCTAAGTTGTAAATCTCGTATTTAATTGAGAAGTTGATTATGTTTATCTCTTGCACTAAATGATGACTTGGAGAATCAATAAAACTTGATAAAAATACCAAATTCTAAGGGTTCCTATTTCTGGCATTATATTGCAAATGCATTTTGGAGCTTAATGGGGCAAATTTGATTATGCCATTGATTTTAGAGCATTCAAGAAAATTAGTTTTGCCTTTTGTTGCATCCAATTTTGACATTGGAGGCTAAATCTACACAAGCTTGAAGTTGAGAGGTCCATGCTAGATTCAGCAAATACCTGATCCTTTGGAGCATTTTGGGTAAATTCCAACACTACCATCAAATTCAAGAGGCCCAAAAACCCATAGATCAACTATCAAATTATTGAATTCCAAGCACTTTATACCCCAAGTCATCAAGTAAATATTTCCCCCTTCTTTGTCATCCATACAATCAAAACCATCAGCAAAGTATTCTGCAAAATCAATTTTATGCGCAGACATTGGCACAAGCATATTATGGAGGTAAGTTAAAAATATGCATGTTTTTTAAATTAATTTTTCAAAATAAAAATAGATAAAAAATTATTCTATATACAAGGTTGTACCCTACACGATCTACACTAGTAGATTACAAGCTCCCTCATGAATGCCCCATGGCAACTCATTGGTCGGCTAATCCCTACCAACAACAATCACCACTAGTAGCCCCGCCACCTAGTAATGGTACTTTCAACGGCAAAACCCTAGCAAACGCCACATCCTCAACACCCACTCCCCTTCAAAACCACCTGCACACCCAAACAAACAATTTCCAATTTTTGGACAACAATTTTCTCTGTCTTTCTGCTATTCATCCTGATGATGGATCATGGAGTATGATCTGAAACGTTGATGTAAAAATATGCACACAGTTGATCCAGAAATCTTGAAGCCAACTATTATGGACTATGGAAACAAAATGCTATTAAAAAAAAAAAATCTCTAAAAGCGATTTTCAATCAATTTAACGATGTTTTAGAATCAAATAAGCATATTTTGCCAAAAGGGAATATTTTGTCACTTGCGCTTGCTAACACCAACATGATATCATCATCCTTATTCACCTAACTTGCCCCCTTCACAATTAGAGATTTGTTTTTACTTTTTTGCACTTGATCTCGGAAAGGTTTTGATCTATGAAGGGTGATAACTGATATGTTACACATACAAAGGTCTTTTTCAATGTAACTTTTTTTATTTGAGCTTATATTCTATGAACTTTGTGATAGTGCAAGTATTTCCGCAAATGTTGTTGCATCATTCTTGTTTGGGCTCATATGGCCTCCTTTTTTTGTTGATTTTTTTAAAATTTTGTAATTTTTCAAGCTCTACATAATGGTGCTAGTAGTTTGTTCTAATTCTACTCCTAATCTATATATTCAATTTTCAGTCTTTTTTTATATTTGTAAAGCATTGAGATCAAATCCACTTGATGATATTTGCTAGTGGCAATTGTACTTGCACCAAATATTAAGTGCCTAGATCATATTATGGCAGGGGGATCACTGAGTGAGTGAATTTGGGGATATCTAGTGGTTATGCTTGCATTCCTCTTGATTTGTGTTTTTTTTTCTTTTTTCATCATGAAGAAATATTCAAAATATTTCTAACACCCTACAACTATTCTACATGGATATCTAAAATAAACAAATTGCTAAGAGTTAAGAAGTTGTACAAGATAGTTCATACCAAAATATGAGCTTGAAAACACTAAGTGGACAAACAATTGTGAGGAAGTCATTGGCTATTTGTGTCAATATGTCTCTCCTGAGTTGTTTCATTCACATTGAGCAATTCACAACTCCTATTGCTATGTGGACTATATTGTCAACTTTGTTCAAGCAAACAGATGAAATGCAAGGACATTTGTTGGTAAATGAACTCATGCGTATCAATCCATGCAATTTTGACAACATACAAAACTTCATCACCAAATTCAAGTCACTTAAAACACAATCGAAGGATTGTAAAATTGAAAAATCATATACACAATTGATATTAAGTGTTCTTTCTAAGCTAAGACTTGACTATTTAGTGTCCATGTATAGTTTGTATGCTAGAAAGAGTGCTTTGGGAAATGAGTTTAAAACGCCAACCTTCAAGGATTTTGCTATGTTACTCACTAGGGACCAAGATAGACTTATTCAAAAGGACACATTTACATCTTCAAAAAATAGGAGGATAAGCCTAAGAAGAACACACAATAATCCGCATCCACTTTCACAAAAAGACAGGAAAATTCTCTTCCAAAGAGGAATCACATAAGGAGAAGCCTAGAAGTGTATATTGCAAAAAATTAGGGCATGAGAAACATTGTATTCAAAACAAATTGATGAGCTGAAACATCTTCCAATGAAGAATCAAATCAGATTGCCTTCAACTATATCAAAAGGTTCTCCTTCTTTAGGGAGATGGATCCTTGATTCTAAAGCTTCACATCATATGGCTTCATCACAAAGTTTGTTCTCTTCAAGTATTGTTCTACCCCACATATTTTGATGGGTAACAATACATGTGTTTTTGTGGAAGAGGGTTTATTTACATGGGAGAGGGATCCTTCAATGATGTTTGTTTACAAAGAAGAGTGTTAAGTTCACACTAGACTCTATGGTTATTCAAGATTTATATAGTAGAGATATTGTTGCAATTGGGGAGGTAGATGATCAGTTTAGATTGTACACCTCACATTTTGCTCCTAATGTTCCTTTGACTGATGTTCACACTTAGGCATCTAGTGTGAACACTTTTGAGGAGATATAGTATGGTCACCTAAACCTTGGTGTCCTTTCAATCAAATATGGTTCTAAAGACATGTGCTAACATTCCATCTCCTTTGTCTTCTATTTTTTTAAAGTTCAGCATTGTTTCTAATGGGGTTTCCAATGATTCGACACACCAGAAGCATATGCATCTTCCAAATATAACTTGAGATGAGTAATTAACAGATATGTCAAATCTTTTTTGTGAATCCCTTCTTGCAAATTCAAAGGACACCATTAAGGACATTCATCTCCTCTTTGATATTAGCTCCTATAGTCACATCATCATCTTCAGATGTCACAAGAGCACATTCAAACTCTCTTGTTCTTTCAAAACCTATTCATTTGTCACAATTTGGCATTGGCTTTTGAGATCCTTGACCAACATTTGGAGAATTCATCATCTTTGGATTGTGTTCTACATCCATTTTCACTAGGTTCTGAATTGTCACATTCTTCTAGTTAGGCCTAGAACTCTTGATTTGATTGCAACACCTCTTGTGAAGATAATCTGCACCTAGCTAAACATAGACAAAACAAACAAGGTTAGTCACATTAGCAAGCACAAACAATCATTCCCTATGAGATTCTTGATCATACTAAGATATGAAAACATGAGACAAAGCATGAAAGACAATCAAATGAAAGCATGTAAGCCTATCTAAGTAGCTCAAACCTCCATCCCATAGGGGGATTGGTGTCACTTTGATGTGGAAAGTGGCCCTTTCCAAATCCCAAGTTGATAAGCTCCGAGATCTTGATGAACAATGATGATTTTGATGCAAAATGCTAGTAGATTCAAGCTAAAATGATATGAAAAACATGTAATTGATGGATGAAAATGAGTAGAATAACAATGCCTAAGATTGTGGATCCATATTCAATAGAAGAGGCCTCTATTTATAGGAAAGAAGGGTTGAAGAATGGGTGAATTTGGGCAATGTGGGATTAAAATGGGAACCAATAAACTTGTGACACTTGCCACAAGGCTAATGAAAGCCATGGGGATATGTGTGAACACATTTTGAAAGAAGTGATGAGTTAAGGCATGTAGGTGAGAATGCAAGGGGATGTAAGAGAATTGAATGAATATGGTTGAGAGTGTAAGGGAGGTAAATGACCTTGTATGAGACAAGATGGCATGTAAGAAGAATTGAATGCCCTTGTAAGAGGCATTTAAAGGCATTTGCAAGAGGCTTTAAAAGCCTTTGGAGGGAAAGTTAATAAATGGGTAGTTGAGGGAATATTCTCAGAGAATATGCCTTTGTGAGGGTGTAATGTCCCCGTTTTAGCTGACATTGTTTGTTGAGGAGTGAGCCTATCAATTTGACCCTCATAGGCTGATAGTTTTGATTAGAGGGTTGTCTTTGGCAGTTATCCAGAGTTTCGAGACATTACTCCAGTAGTTGATTCAGGTTTGGGCCTTTGCAGAGACTTACAAAGAGATATTCAGACACTTACTATTTATAGTAAGTCAGGCAAACAGGGGTTACTATTTATGGGAGAGCACCTAGTTCAGTTGGTCATCTCAGTTTTGACCCAGTTTGACAGTTTGATGAGCAAACGGTGAATAAGGGAGCATTTAATATTAATTAAATAATTATTATTATGACTTTATATTATAAAGTCACTTTAAGTGAAATATTAAAATATTAATTAATGGCAAATTATAAAGTATTTAATACTTTATAATAGTGGAGTAATATTAATATTAAATGAGTATTTATTACTCATTTAAAAAGGACGCCATTTATTAATGAAATTGCCTAAGTTCAAAAGAGGCGAATTTTATATTATTAAATGCATTTAAATTGCTTTTTTGAAGGGGATTGAATTTTTGAGAGAGGTATTTATTTCTCAAAGACAGAATAGAACTCATTATTGATTGATTATTCAAATTTTGTCTTTTCTCTCTGAGAACATTTGGAGTTGGAGAAACAAGGGTTTCTGCAATCAGGTTTTGGAAAACGTCAACTCTTCGTGAAAGATCAGTTGAAGCTTGCTAACAGGGTAGCTTTGTTCAGAAGTTACATTCATGCTTACAGGGGAAAATAAGTAAGGGTTTGAAGAAGAATTTATTCATTCAAGGGAGATCGATTTCTATCCTCATTGGCCAGATCTCGGGCCTTTCTTCTTTCAGCCGTATGGCATCCTTGTTGCTGCCATGGCCGTACTACATCAGCTTCCAGGCGTGTGAATGCAAGAGAGAAACGCCTTGCTTTTTCAACTTCCATCCACTCAAACTTGGTCGCTTCTACCTACAGAGGTGTTAGGCGTCAATTTTGCTGAGGAGATTGAAGTATTTGATGCTGTTCTAACTTTCTCTCAGTTAGGCGCTTTGCTGCAAATAAAAACCAGGTTTTTGTATTCATAAATCAGCTGCTTTTTACCATGCATGTTTTCCTTTTTACTTGTAGATCATAGAGCCATTATTGTAATCAATCCGCAAGATAAATAAAGTCATTTGGCATCAGTTTAAGAGTTGATTTACCTCAGAATTGCAATCTTGAATTTATTATATATTTTTCAAGCATTTCTTTCAAAAATTGCAAAAACCCTTATTGCACAAAAACCACAAAATATCGAAAACAAACAAAAACCTTGCATTCTCAGTCAGTGGTTGGGTTGAGAGACACCTGGTCTCTTACAGAGGGAAAATAGGCTAATTAGTAATTAAAATAAATGAATTCCATGTGCAACTTGGTTAATAAACCATGGATTTATTTGACCAATGTGAAGTTAAAAGCTAGAGAAATGGATAATGAGGATTAGGAGGTGATTAAGTTTAATTAATTCAGAATTAATTAATCTTAGGCAAGTTGGGGGATTTATGACATTTGTTTAAACAATTAAATTTATTTAATCAAATGAAAGGACACAGGGGTTTTAATTAAATAATTTGATTTATTTAATTAAATGGAATGAACATAAGTAAGAATAGGATGAATTAATCTGATAAAATTAATTATTTGATAATAGTAGAAATTGATGAATTTAACTAAACAATAAAGATTATTTAATTAAATGGTTAGCACATAAGTGATTTAGGAAGAAACGATGTTAATAATCAAATTTAGATGTGTAATACTAATCAAGACTATTTAACTGTCTACACCTCTCAACATTGACATGGTGACATTTGAACTCGTTCCAAAGACATCATATATTCTTGCATATCCTCCCTCATATTCCTTTTTGAAATGGGAAGATATCCTACATACACTTTTGTGCTTGTTTTTTCTTAAGGGGAGAAATGTTGTTTGGCATTCTTGGATCATCTTCAGCATTCAACATCAAGCATCTACCATTGGCACAAGAGACTACACTTTACAATGGGCGGGGAGGCTATGGGGTCTCTCTTGTTCTTTTTCCTCTCATTGAGAATAAATTTTGTCCCACATTTCTCCTCCTCATCTTTTGAGAGGTGTCATCTTTTGTACATGGGTACCACATCAAGCATTGTTGCCAAGACCCATTTTCACATCTTTTCAATTTCTCATTCTCCCTCAATTAAATTTAAGGGAGAGGGGAGGCAAGGTTGATGTGAATAGGACATATTACATAGCTGGTTCACTTTTAGGTCCTTTTCGCACCTAGTTAATTAAGTTTACTTAGGACATTCTTGGGGCATTTACTTTGTGTCTAAGTCATAAGATTAAGACAAATCACAATCTTATGTTGTCCTCTTTGTTTCACCTTAGCCTATATATACAAGGGTTTCTCATTCTAAGGTAATCATTATTGTATATTTCATCTTTTGATAGAATCAAATCATTCTCTCATTTTGGGTCTCTCTTGTGCTTTCATTGAAGCTCCTTGATCTTGGATGGCTATCTCCATAGCCAAATCTTACATGGCATCAAGGAATTATGTAGCAACTCTTACACAAATAAATAAAACTAAATTAAGATGAAAAGAAAAAAATTATGTTACATTTTCCTACACCAAATAAAGGGGTCACTACAAAAGCAAATATGAAATGGGAAAATAAAAATTGTCCTCAAAAAGAAATACTTGCATGACAAAAAGAGGTTTTAGCATTAAGAAGTTTGGTCTCACTCTATAACGCAACCAAAGTGTGTCCGGTGAAGAAGGTTCGTGTATTCTATTTAGGAGGTTCTATTTAGGAGGCAAAGGTTCAAAAATAGAGAGGTGTAGGGTATGTTCACTATCTCGAACATATAAGGTAAATGCATATGCAAGAACACAAACAAATTATGCATATTAACCATTAAAAAGGTTTTATGAGAGTGCAATTAAAGGTATCTCAAAGTTTATTGCTTGACGTCAATTGGAAATTCTAAGGATTTATATGCCTATACTTGAGTCTTGACTAATGGTTAATACAAAACTCTCATTCTTCATTTTACAGTTCAGAATTGGGTAAAAACAATCCAGGTATTGTTCAGTACACAATGCCACATTTTACACAACTTCTGCTGTACTCTCTTCTAGATCAACAAATTATTAATTACAAAGAAAAGTCACTCACCTGAGACAACCTACTCTCTGCCCATATAATCCCATATTTTTTGCAAATGATTGAGCACATGCGATCTGATGGCCATCTTCCAAAAATATTCTGATTGCCTTAGCATCTCTTTCTGTGTCACCACTTGCAAACCCTTGGTATGCCATGTCAAAGAATGGAAAATGATTCTTCACCTGTAAAATGTTGGAGCATATAGAGCAATGGTAGGAACTTAATTTCTAAATAAATCAATCCTTTCTAAAAACATGTATGAAATGCATTCTCCTGACCTTAAATTGATAAGATAGTTCCTTCCATTGCTCCTCTGTTGGATCTACCCCAGTGGGATTGTGAGCACAGGCATGAAGCAAGAAGAAAGAACCGCTTGGAGCATTCTGTACACAAAACAAAAATATAAGGCATAAACCAGTCAAGCAAAATGTTAATAAGACAACCATTTCGAACAGTAGAAGGCCAGAACTTGACATTTAAATGCTTTCAAACAAATGGTAAGAATGCTTGATTCTGTTATAGATTTTACCTTAACATCATCCATGAATGCTGCAAAGTCTAAGCCCCTAGTCTCTGGTTGGTAATAGTGGAAAGTCCTCTGGGGCACTTGGGCATCTCTCCAGATGTTGTGGTGGCTGTACAAGAAAAAAACATTTTTTTTCAATCATAATCACAATAATCTCAACAAACTTTCCAAATGCATTGCTCAAGACCATAGCCAATTAAATATATAACCTCATCGCTACAACTGTAATCAAAATCACAACACCCTGGACACAAAATTATCTAACATTGCCCTGTATTTTGTAAGCTTTAAAAAGGACATTTGCAAAGAGGGACCAGATATAAGGAAGATTGACCCATAGAAGACAAAGTATGGGAATCACTAACACTCAATTTAGCAAGAGTTTCCTGCTGAAATACAACAGACACAAATATGGATTCAACAATAAACATACTTTCTTCCACTAACCCAAATTAGCAGTTTCCATTAGGGTTCAAGTTCAGGTACACCAATGTGGCAAAAAAAATGGAGCTGGATACGTTATGGGTATATTTGTACAAGAAATATATAGAAGAACATCAATATATACAAAATTTAGCCAAAAACAGGAATTAAGTTCAGATGACCCATATATACATGTTTAAAGTTGTTTTGACTTTTGAGGTCCAATTTAGGGTTTAGGATTAGGTTTTCACATCGATGGATAAATCTATGCAGACCAAAAAGCAAAAAAAGTTAACACAGGCACTGCCTGTACACAGACCTGAATCCAGAGTGGACCGGACCCAGATCCTGGGGTTTTTCCCAGCAAACTGGTAACAAGCCACTAACCATCAAACTACCTATGTTTTAGCAACTACTAATGATAATGAAAAACTTACTTGGCCCAGGTTGGTACTGGTATATAAATTTGGGAATCTGGTCGAAAACGTTTCTGGAACTCTGCAAAGAGACGGCAAGCACCTGTACCCGAAAGAGCCTGGACAGCTGCCACACGTTTGTCTTTCAGAACCTCAGCATTTTCTCCATACGCCAGCTTCAGTGATTCTTCAACCATCTTCCCACTCCCACCCATGGGAAGGTATTCCCTAGCAATTCCCAAAAACAAATTTTAGCATAGATGTTTGCCAGCATTTTCATGTACCTCTGATACCTTTTAATAGATCACTTCTTACATACTCTACAAGAAATATCCTAATCTTTATTTTCAACTGAAAGGCGTATTGCACCAGTTTCATCAATGTACACATGTTACAATATGCTGGAAACAAACACATCCCCATCCTTATTCCAGAATGAGAATTTTTGTGAATATTCTTTGTTTGCTGATGGTTAGAATGCAAATGCAGTAAGAAAGAAAAAAAAGGTCCTTCTGTTATAAAGATGTTCAGAACTAACCACTATTTCCCAAGAACAAAAAGAAAAACATTTTAGCATATTGGCAAAAGTTTCGAGAACAAATTGATTAATATATTGACATACATGAATTCTTTGCCTGCAACACGACATTCAGCTTCACGCACACACTGAAGTACTACTGGCTTTCCATTATCATCACGATATGCACCCTGCTCATTAAAAAGAATCTCACCCATTAATCACAAACATGCACCATATGGGATCATATCCCACAAATTATACTATGTTATTTGCTAAGTACCATCCTAGCAACAGTGTTCTATCTGTATTGTCTGAAAATGTTTTCCTAAATTCCTTTCAACTGTAAGAAATCACTACAAGCACAAGATTTATAACAAAACCAAGTTTATCGTTAGGTGGGAGACATATTGTCCCCTTTAAGCAATATTGTCCCAACAATCATAAGTTCATAAGTTCATAACACATTAATAAAAATAACAATGCCAGAAAATCATAGTCAATTGAAAATGAGCCTTGTAATATGATAATACAATAAAGAATTAAACCAACGGCTCTGAAACATAAGTTAACAACCATTTCAAAAGATTGATTAACAAAATGGCAAATGCATGCTACTTATATATATAATTTCCACATATAGAAGTGGTCTTTCCAATTGAAAGTGTATGAGAAGTACAAACCATCAGCAAACATTGATAAAAAGAATAAAAACTTATAGATCATTCGAAGTAGCCCTGAGATTTCAGAGAAACCTAAAAAAAGCACATCTGTAACATAAATCAATGCAAAATCCCTTTTGATTCTTATCACATACTAAAGTTTAAATCAATGCCTAAACAGAAATAAAAATGTACTAACATGTTAAATGTATAAGCACTTGTGAGAACTATTTTAATCTTGGAATAGCCACTGATGTCCTGTACTATCAGTCAAGCATTGGAAATCAAAAAATTATCACTTCCTCTGCCATCAATGGTGGGTCGCAAGTGCTCTATGCATATTGCCAAAATGTGCACCATGCCACACATACCATTGTTAAAAAGCAAATCCACTACAGCTATGAACAATTAGGGCAATGTACATACACCATGTTTGTTGAAGAGCACTAAAAAAGTGGTTTCTTTTCAAATGATGAATAGAATCAAAGAAATAGCACTAACATCATAGGGATCAAACTCCCACATCCCTTGGTGTTATTTTCCTTTCCTCTAAAATATCATCAGACCAAACCCTATAAATTAAAACAGAACATTTGAAATCCCTAACCTTATCCTTAAGTTTAACTTTCATAGACTGCAACATCATGGATTAATCCAGAACATCTTGTCCCCCACTCCCCTCTTCCTTAGAAGAGTTAAAAAGGTACTTTTCATACCAAATTGACAAATTCTGTTTTTCATTAAGGGATAAGATCAAACACCATATATCAATACAGAACTAAACAAGCCCTGGATATGTCAGCTCCTCGACAATAACAAACAACCCAAAAGATGTATTTATCACACCAACATTTACATAGAAAACTCCCACTTCATTGGGATTATGTTATAGTGTTAAAGTCCAGGTTAACCAAATGGGTGCAAAGACCCAGTTCAAAAAAAACAATATTCCAGATCTTGAGATTTTGTTTTAGATTTAGATTTCACTTTTAATACAAATATTCATCAGATCAACATAAGAAACTCCCAACTAGATCAAAATAGAACCAAATAAGGTCCAGCCCCTGCCCCACCTCCTCGATAACAATATAAAACCTAAGTTACCGGTTCGGGTACGGGGACGGGTGCGGGTACGAGAACTCGGTACGTGGGTACGTGAAAATTTTTTTTAGGGGTTTGGGTACGTATGGGTACGTGTGTGTATATGTATATATATATACACAAAAAAAAAAAAAGAAGGGAAATATACAGAATTGTAAAACTAAATCATTTCATAGTATGATACTTGATCATTGATCAATGCCAAATGCCAAAGATAAATATTCACGATCATTGATCATTGATCGAGCAAGATTCATCATACATTTACCCTGGCAAACACATTCCCAGGTCTGAGATATTTATAAACTCATTGTATTACTTGTAACTGCTGTTCATTCTATTATCTGGTGTTATAAATCAATGTATTTGCTGCTACAAATAGACTGTGAGAAGTTGTAAAAGATTATAACCTTGTCTCAGATTGAGTACAGACTTTCTTCTATCTGCTGTTAATTTTCTGAGGATTAACTTCATACATCAGCTCTAAACATAACACAGGAAGTTCTTGCAATAAGTCTGAATATGTATTTCTGAATATGCTTGGTAAACTCAGTCCAATATTGAGTAGTATGTTTTAGATTTGGGTTATCAGATTTACTGTTAGTATATATGGAGTGGATAGTAATGTTGTAATGCTGATTATCTGTTGTACTATTATCTACTGCAAATTTTTGAGGTTGCTGTCAATTCTGGTCGTTGTATGTAATGTATCTGCTGCAAATATAAGCTTAGTTTGTATTGCTGTGGTCTGGCATAGTTTTGGAATACTGTGATCTGCTCTTTGTTGGTTATTCTGAGTATGTACAGGTCTGATATTAATTTTTTAGTAGGTATCTATTGTGTATCAATCATATTTGAAAGTTGGAATGGCTTAGTATCGATTCCCAGATTTGCCTCTGCATTACACATTGAATTATCACAATGGAAATCATCACTATGAAATGATCAATGATCAAGTATCATACTATGAAATGATCAATGCTGTTTTAGGGTTAGGAGGAAAAAAAACTTTTAAAAAAAATGTTTTTTAATCAAGTTTGGGCCCTTTTTTTTTAACTTGGCCCATGGGTTCGCCTGGGTTCGCCCAGGTTCGTGCTGGGTACACACAGGGTGCGCGCCCAGCACTGTGGGTTCGCCAGGGTTCGCGCACCCGCGAACCCTGGCGAACCCACAGTGCTGAGCGAGCACCCTGTGCATACCCAGCACGTACCCACAGACGAACCTGAACCGGGTTCGGGGCCTGCGGGTACGAACCCTGCAACATAGTATAAAATCTAATAAAATACTCATCCTTTCAGCATTAACATAAAACACATAAACTACAATGTTACAGACCAGATTAACTAAATCTATATAAGCACCTATTCAAAATTGCAAATTTCCCAATTCCATGTTTTTGTTTTTGATTGAAATACTTATCAGGAATCAGGATTCAGATCAACACAAAAACAACCATTCCACTGGATTTAATTAAAATGTTAAAACTTGTTTAACCAAATGGGAACAAACTGTCCAATTTAAAAATGAGAATTCCTAAACCACAGTTTTGTTTTGCATAAATAAAATATATATCAGAATGACCATGGACCACTAAACCTTTAAAAAGGCCATAATCTGTTCCACCTCCATCAATAACATCAGATAAATAAATAACATCCAAAAAATATATACTAATCGCACCAGCATTAACATGAAAACACAAATGAAAGTCCTAATCTGTCCCATCTCAATCAATGACATCAGATAAACAAACGCATCCAAAAATTAAATACTAATCGCACTTGCATTAACGAATGGGATGAACTCCAGTGGTTGAGGCATTTTGGATAAAATACCATATACAATTTGCTGGGTGCGGCATAAGAGAAGCCCCTTAGTGGTGGCATCTAAAACTAAGGCCAATTAGCAAGAGGCGGGCTGGTTAACCAATCCAAAAAAAAAACATTGGTGGCCCCCAAGCCGATGCGCACTCGACAAGGTGAATTAGTCACCCAACATTTAAAATGAAAAGAAACAACGAAAATAATCACTTTATTGGGATCAAATTAAATTCGCCAATTTCCACGAGCCATAGTTTAGTTTATAATAGAAAAGTTCACCAGATCAACCAAAATGGATTACTAAGGAACCTAAAAAATCCCTAATCTCTCTCTTCCCTCCATTAGTAACATCAGAACCAAATGAGATCACCCAATTTAAAATTCAAATATAAACATACCATGAATTTTGTTTTTCGTAAAAAATCTCGTCAGACCAATCACCATGGATTAATACAGAACCTTAGAAAAACCCTAACATCAGAACCAAACGGATGCGATCACCCACTTCAAACAAAATCCACTCACGATGGTTTTATTTTCCATAGAAAATTTCAACAGATCAACCGCCATGGATTACTACAGAACCCTTTTAAATTAGGAATTTTACAGTGTTAAAGGCCTGGTTAACTAAATGGTTACAACCCAACCAGTTAAAAAAATGCAAATTCCCACACCATGGTTTTGCTTTTCATAGAAAAATGAATCAGATCAATCACCATTACTACTCCAAAACGCTACAAAATGCCCTAACCTGTCTCTTCCCTCCATCAATAACTTAAAAAAAAAGGTTGTATCCATGAGAGCAAAAACAGGTACTTACCACGCCAACATTAACCTTGCCCGGATGTGTGTCAGCCAAGTAAGCTTCTGTAACCCCAAGAATGGGGTCTTTTGGAGCAGGCTCTACATTTTTCCACCACCCTGAAGTGGACATCAACCTTATTCCCATGCCCAAATTTCCTCTGCTAACAGTCTTTGACATAGCCATTGCCATTTTTTCCCCTCACACACCCACGATACCAAACCAACCTAAATAGTACGCTTCCCGAGATTTTTATAGCCTGAAATGAAATGAAATGAAATGAAATATTTTAATAACGTCCACGAGGCCACAGCAGCCTATGGGACCCAGGAAAGCATTAGTCAATTGGGTTTGTCAATTGAAAACAAAACACCATTTATAGAAAAGGGAAACATAAAACATCAGTGGTTGCGTCAATGCCATGTGTAAAGGCTGCCTAGTCGATTTCTACGATGGTGGCATCTAGAATTAATTATTGTTTTTGGCATGGGAAACGGTTATAGATTGGTTTGCATTCACAGGTAAGCACTGCAAAAGTTCCTCAGGGATGACGTGTATTTCATCACTTAAAACTGCCAATGGGAGGGGAAGCCCTACATAATTAAGTTATTGTAAATGTTTTTTCGTTAGATATAAACAAGTGGTTTTGTATTTAAAAACCAGCATAATTAGCAAGGGAAGGCGACAAGCGAATCTTGACAGTAATTTTAACATGATGTCCCGACAAATGAAATGGCCATGTTATTTCGCTACGTCTCTTTATATGAGTAATAGTCAAACCTAAGTATGCAAAGAAGTATAATATGATATTAGCATTCAAATGTATTAGCAATATTATTGCAATCAATTTTGTTTTTTCTACTTAATAAGTTAGATTTCAATCAATCAAAAATAATAATTTTAAAAAAAATATAATAAAATTTAATTTTCAAAAGTTAACTTGTATAATATTTAACTTTATAAATTAGAAAAATTATTTTTTTGTGAAATAAGAAGTTGGAAAAATTATTTTTTGTGAAATAAGAAGTTGAAAATTTTATTTTTTGTGAAATAAGAAGTTCAGTGTGTTATTGAAGGATTTTTAGGAAAAGTGAATGACCTATTATTTTTCCTATTTTAAAGAAATTGAACTATTATTTTGCCTTTTATTAAGTAATCTTTCCTATTTTTAAGAAATTGAACTATTATTTTGCCTATTATTAAATACATCTCAAGCTTCTCCACTATCATTTTGCCTATTTTGGTATGTAAATAATTATTAGATAAATTTTATATTTATATAATAATTATCATTTTTTTGTTCTAATTATATTTTACTATCATTTGATTTGATTTTTATTTTGTTTCATATTTATATTATTTTTCTAAGATTAAATATTTTAATACCTAATTATTTTTATACAATATCATTAATATAAGATTAATAATTATTAATATTAATATAAACGCATGTAACTATTTTTATTATATAGACATGCATTATCTTACAATTTACATTATAATGATTAATATATTATTATAATTTTAATAAAAATTAATGACATTTTAAAATGATTACTATAATTAACAAAACTCACATTTAATTTTATTCACATTAATAAAACTTAATTTTTTTATTAAACTAACAATTACTAGCCACTACGTGGCACTTGTTAAAAATTAAGGCGTGGTGGTTTAACTAATTGATTATAATTGGTAAAGATGACATTATTTTATTTTATCATTATTTCGTAAAGTTCATATTTGTTGAAGGTATATGAAGAAACTAATCAAATAACACACAGATGTATGTGGTTCGACCGTAGCCTATGTCCACTAGAGAAGGGAGAGAGGGTGTTATTATTCATTGTTGTGTATCAAGAGATTACAACAGCTCTACATATAGAGATACATCAGCCTTAATTAGAAGAAGGCATAGATTAAGACGAATCCAGACAAATCCCACAAAGTATGCATTTTCCATAAATAGCAATCTATAGATAGAAACAAATCCCGTAAATCTCTCTTCTCCAACACTCCCCCTCAAGTTGGTGCGAAAATGTCAATAGAGCCCAACTTGGACAATATTTATTGAAACTTGAGAGCTGGAAGACCTTTTGTAAATATATCCACCAATTGTTGAGTTGTAGGGACAAAGGTTGTGCGGATGACATTGGCTTGCACATTCTCTCTAACAAAATGACAGTCGACTTCAATATGTTTAGTGCGCTCATGAAACATTGGATTGGAAGCAATATGCATAGCAGCCTGATTATCACAGAATAATGGAGTTGGTAGAGATGAACCATAACCAAGGTCCTGCAACAGAGCGTGAAGCCATATAATTTCACTGGTAGTTGATGCCATTGCTCTATATTCTGCTTCAACACTTGAACGAGCAACAACACTCTATTTTTTACTTTTCCATGTGACCAAGTTACCTCCAACAAAAGTACAATAGCCAGTTGTAGACCTTCGATCAATGGGAGATCCTGCCCAATCAACATCAGTATAGGCAGTAATAGAATTATGGCCAGTCTTACGCATCCATATACCTCTGCCTGGGACCCTTTCAGATACTGTAAAATTCTGGTAATGGCATGCATATGTTGAGCCTTGGGAGCATGCATGAAACGACTTACCAAACTAACTGCATAAGAAAGGTCAGGTCGAGTAATGGTTAAATAGATTAACCTACCAACCAACCTTTGAAACTGACCAATATCAGACAACAATGCACCAGTATCATCCAATTTTCCTCCGCTATATGTTGGCGTATCTGATGGTTTGATTCCAAATTTACCAGTTTCTTGTAACAAATCCAGCACATACTTTCATTGATTAAGAAAGATGTCATTTTTTGAGTAGGCAACTTCTAATCCTAGAAAGTACTTCAAAGTTCCCAAATCTTTAATGGCAAATCTATTGTGTAGCAAAATTTTTAGCTTAGAAATTGCATTTTGATCATCACCAGTAATGACTATATCATCAACATAAATCAGCACAACAACAATACCAGAGTTACTTCTTTTAACAAACAGAGAAGGATCTACATTACTTCGTTTCAGCCCATTCAGCATAAGGACAGAACTAAGCTTAGCATACCAGGCCCGTGGAGATTGTTTAAGCCCGTAGATTGCCTTTTTTAACTTACACACTAAACCAAACTTGGCCTCTTATGGATGCCCAGGTGGGATGCTCATGTAAACTTCTTCTTTAAGATCACCATGCAAGAATGCATTTTTGACATCCATTTGAAACAATTTCCAGTCTTGATTGACGGCAAGGGAAATGAGGACTCGGAATGTGTTCATCTTTGCAACAAGCGCAAAAGTTTCCTGGTAATCTACGCCATATGTTTGTGTGAATCCTCTAGCAACAAGTTTGGCCTTATGTCGTTCTAAGGAACCATCACTGTTGTATTTATTTTTGTACACCCAACGACATCCAACAGTTTTCCTTCCTGGAGGTAGCTTAACAATCTCCCATGTGTTATTGTCATCTAGAGCTTGTAGCTCGTCTTGCATAGACTTCCTCCAAACTACAATGGAGTTAGCTTCTCTAAAAGTTTTAGGTTCTTGATTATGATCAACGGTACTCAAGAAAGCTAGGTGAGACTAAGAAATATTATTATAAGACAGGTGTTCCTGTATAGGATAAGATGTAGCATGATAAGTGAAGAAATCTTTCATTTGCTCTGGAGGACGAGTTGCTCTACTCGATCGTCGAGTAGCTTGAGGAGATGTGGGGATTGGTGTTGCTTCAGGAACTTCTACATCGTGATCAGGAACAACATCCTCATTGGTAATGGTAGGAAGCAGAACCGGGTGAGACACAGACTCCCCCTGTGACCGACTCCCAGATTCAACACAAGCTTTAAAAAAAGATTCAGACTCCACAAAATGGACATCACGTGAAACAACAATTTTACGAGTGACTGGATCATAACATATGTACCCTTTCTTAGTGGAAGAATACCCAAAAAATACACACCGAGTAGAGTGAGCTTCTAACTTATCTCTGTGTATTGCTTGCTGGTGCACATAACAGACACATCCGAATACCCTCAAGTGTGAGATGTCAGGTGTCCTATTTTTGAGTATCTCCAATGGTGACTTGAACTTAATAACACGGCTGGGAAGACGGTTGATCAAATATGCAGCGGTCAATACACCATGAGACCAATATTGTTTTGGGACCTTTGTTTGAAACATAAGGGCCCGTGCGGTTTCCAGGATGTGTCGATTCTTTCTTTCGGCCACCCCATTTTGTTGTGGAGTTCCGACACAACTTGTTTGATGAATAATGCCTTGGCTTTGAAGATATTCTGAAAAAGATCCTTTAACATATTCGGTACCATTATCAGACCTAAAAGTTTTTATTTTAGCACCAAACTGATTAAACACCATAGTATGAAAATCTTTGAAAACAGAAGTCACTTCAGTTTTTGATTTTAACAAGTATAACCAGGTAGCACGAGAAAAATCATCAATGAACAACACAAAATATTTATATCCATCATAAGAATCAATAGGCGCAGGTCCCCATAAGTCGGAGTGAACTAATTCAAACAACTCAGTAGACATAGAAGACGAATTGACAAAAGGTAAACGCGTTTGTTTAGAAAACTGACAAACATCACAGACATCAGAATCAACAGAAGCAGAGGGACAAAGTCTTGACAAGATACGGTTGGATGGATGTCCAAGCCGTTTATGTAAAGTGTGACTTTCAATTACACCACTGGCATGATACGCCTTATTGAGGGAGTTTAGAAAATAAAGTCCATGTGAGTATGTTCCTTTACCAATCGTCTTCTTCGACTTTCGATCCTGAAAGATGACAGATGTTGGAGAAAATATGACATCACAATTTAAAGAATTAGTAATTTTTCCAACAGACATAAGTTGAACAGGGAAGGATGGAACAACCAGAGCATCAGATGGAGCATTATGAGAAAAGAAACTAATTTTACCACTTCCTAAGGCTGAAACAGTAGTTCCATTTGCAACAGAGATATCATGCTTATCAGTTTTTGGAATAAAATTGGTTACTGAAGAAGGACTATTGGCCATATGATCTGTAGCTCCGAATCAATAATCCAGGAATTAATTTTGGAATTGGAAGTAAGATAAGCATGAAGATTACCTGACACGTGAGAGGAAGTGGACGGACTGTTGCCAGAAGAGACAGTCTTACTGAGTTGTTGAAGAAGATGACCCAACTGATTGATTGAAAAAGAAGTCTCGGCTACAGCAACATGATCCTTTTGACCCTTATATTTAGATTTGAGATGTGGATGTAATTCCCAGCAGCGATCCTTGGTATGCCCAGTTTTCTTGCAGTGATCACATTGATAGAGTTCCTTCTTACCCTTATAGCGAGAAACATTCTTGTTTTTGTCAAAAAATGAGGCTTTCTTTTTATCATCCTTTTCAGCCAAAAGGACATTAGATTCAATCTTCTCTGTTGAAGTTTTCAATTCTAAGCTCATAGTCTTTCCTCGAGTTTCCTCTCGCTGAATAATAGCACAAACACCAACAAGAGTGGGTAATGTGGCATCCATCAAAAGATTGCGCCTTATGTATTCATACTCAGGCTTCAAGCTACGAAGTAGTGAGAAAATTTTATCCTCCTCAGCTCATTTTAAAAGAGTTTGGGCATCAGTGGTATGTGGACGATACAGGTTCAATTTGTCCCACAATTTTTTTAGATTCCCAAGGTGTTCACTAAAGGTTTTCTCACCTTGTTGGGCTGCAGCAATTTCAAGAGTGAGTTCAAAAATACGGGCAACATTATTTTGGTTCCCATATAATTCAGCAATTGAATCCTACAGTTCTTTTGCTAAATTAGAAAAAGTGAAAATTTTGGCAATATGAGTTTCCATCGAATTGAGTAACCATGATCGAACAAGCTGATCATTGGATATCCAATCCTCATATCTCGATTCAGTAGTTTGAGGACACTTTTTATCACCATTAACAAAACCAATTTTTTTCTTGCCACCAAGCGAAAAAGTAACAGCTCTAGACCATGCTACATAATTGATACCATTTAATGGAACTGATGAAAGTCTCCAACTAGGATTCGAATCGAACTCAGCCATGAAAAGAGCAAGGAAGAAGTCGCAAAAAAAACACTTACAATGAAAGTCTCTGCCGCAGATTCAGAACACACCAGATTTCTGAGGCAGAGGATAAAGGAACCTGCATGAACCAGTAGACCAGGCGCGGAATTTGAAGAGGGCAGATCACAAGGTAGATCACATGGCAAGGCCAGTGATCTCACAGCAAGAAGAGGCTTTTTACTACGTGAACCAGATGACAATGAGGTCCAATTTGCTATCCCTTTTGTTTTATTGCTGGCCACGGTTGACTTCACACGCCCCAGACCTTTCTGCGAGGCCGAGTACTTGAAGCTTCTGTGGCAAGCTTGAGAGCTGCTGGAGCTAGAGCTTGTCTAGAAGCTTGACTTCGATTCCAGCGACTCTGATCTCCACGCCTGAACCTCTTTCTTTAACAGGACCTCGATTTGCCTCAAGGAATCTGAATCGTTGTAAGACAAACACTTAGTGCATTCAATAAGAGGGAGGATGTGGCCCTTGTGGAAGAGATCGACGACATAAGAGGCTTTGATGTTTGCAGAGAACCCAAAATTGTGCCGCACAGAGCAAGATCGCGGGTTTTAGAGGCCAGGTCGTGCGCTGGGAGCACAGAAAACAGCTCAGGAACAAGCAAAAACGGCCACACACCCTTGATTCGGCTCAGGAACAAGCAAAAAATGGCCACACACCCTTGATTCGGCTCAGAAACAAGCAAAAAATGGCTCGAAACAATGGAACAGAAAAAGTTGCACGGCCAAGAAGAAATCAGGCCAAGACCCGCTCTGATACCATGAAGAAACTAATCAAATAACACACAGATGTATGTGGTTCGGCCGTAGCCTACGTCCACTAGAGAAGGGAGAGAGGGTGTTATTATTCATTGTTGTGTATCAAGAGATTACAACAACTCTACATATAGAGATACATCAACCTTAATTAGAAGAAGGCATAGATTAAGACGAATCCAGACGAATCCCACAAAGTATGCATTTTCCATAAATAGCAATCTACAGATAGAAACAAATCCCGTAAATCTCTCTTCTCCAACAGTATAATATAAAAAATGAGATTGGGATTGTATTTGACAATTTGGATCATTGATCCTTATCAAATAAGATAGTAAGTTAAACTCTTGTTTCCAATATCAATAGATTGTAAAAGCAATCTGAGTTTGATATAAAATTCTCATACAAATAAAACAAAAAAATATTCTATGAAATAGTTTATTTGTCAAACTACAATAATATTATACTATCTCAAATAAAAAAATTATTGATGATTTAGATCATTGACCCTTATCAAATAAGATAGTAAGTTAAACTCTTGTTTCCAATATCAATAGATTGTAAAAGCAATCTAAGTTTGATATAAAATTCTCATACAAATAAAACAAAAAATATTTTATGAAATGCTTTATTTGTCAAACTACATTAATATTATACTATCTCAAATAAAAAATTATTGACGATTAGATCATTGACCCTTATCAAATAAGATAGTAAGTTAAACTCTTGCTTCCAATATCAATAGATTGTAAAAGCAATTTGAGTATGATATAAAATTCTCATACAAATAAAAAATATATATTCTATAAAATAATTTATTTGTAAGACCACTAATATTATACTATCTCAAATAAATAAAAATTGGTGTGTTGTCTATTTTTACTAAACCATTTTCCTAGCTACATTGTTTTGACACTACCATGGTAGGTATTAATTTATTTACTAGTAAAATCAATTAAAGGTGTTATTGGATGGTCAATATGTACATATATAAAATCACTTTTTCAACCAAGCACTACACATTTATATTTTTTATCAAATTCATTTCATGCAGTACTTGGCCAATAGGAATATGTATATGTGCCTATCAACCGTCCAACAACACCTTTAGATGCTTTAACTAGTTTATAACAATTTTAGAGGTACAATAATTTAAAAGATTTTGATGAATTTATGAAAAAGAAGTGGCTTCCAATGTATCATAATTGATCAATATGAGTAATAATTTACAACAACATCAAAATGAATATGTGTACATATAAAATGAAGAATACACAAACAAGCTAAAGTAAGTTAACTCATTTAGTCACAAGAAAATGTAACACTCAAGATTGGAAAAAAGGAAGCTTAAACATAATAAAAGTATACAATTATACCTTCAACAAGCCTTGTTGGTGCACCAACATATGGTAGATAAGTCTGAGGATTAAGATTGGATATGTAAATATGTTAGTGCTCACAATGACAGAGTAACATTGCATTCATGAGTAATGATCAAATGGCTTGGCTTGAACTCAAATTATATTTTTTTGTATTGGAGGATGGAGGTTGAGGATTAAAAATAGAGATCAAGGGCTCAAATTGGTTGAGATCCTTGGAGGGATGAGAGAAGGACAAGTGTCCTCATTTGGTTGGTAGGGATAGAGGGAGCCAATATTGATAGAAAAGGAATGGTGGGAGGTAGACTTTGGATAAAGTTGATGTTGAGGATCAAAAGAAGTACTCGGAAGTACCTTGGAACAATTTAAAAAGTGATTTTTAGATTTATGTGGAGACCTCCCAAAGCCTCTAAGCACTCCAAGTACCCAAATGCAATAACATATATACCCCAAGTGTACGCGTGTACCTACATGGGGATTTGAACAAATAAAACCTAGATTAATCATTGTTAACCCTGTGTAAATGATTAGGGTGGCTAGTAGATTTGATTAAATGGTTAATAAAAATGCATAAACTTGATCAATTAAATAATATTATTTATTTGTTTGTTTATTTTGGATGGAAAGGGGGTTAAGCATAGATAAATAAATATTTTTAATTAATTATCAAAGGTTAGACCATGGAAGAAGGAGAATTTTTATGATTCAAGCTAGGAAGGGAATGGGTAAATAACGGATTTTATTAATTAAATAATAAACTATTATTTAATTTAAGCTAGGAAGGGAATGGGTAAATAATGGATTTTATTAATTAGATAATAAAGTATTATTTAATTAATTATGGATGTAAATCAGATAATTAATCAAATGTAATGATTAATTATATAAGAAAAAGACAAGTGATGATTTGAAATGACAATAAGTCAAATTTAGGTGTCTACAGAATATAATAAGTCTAACCAACATTTTTATTATCTTTATAATAATACTAAAATGAAGAAAAATGGGGGAAGGCCTAGGATTTTCACCCTAGGGCTTTAGGCACTTTTCCTCATTTCATTTAGAATGTTTGTGGTAGTGGGGGTTTGATGAATTTGGACAAGATATAGGACTGACTTACAACCTAAAAGGTGAGTCAAGCTTCCCTTAACCAAATTTGGAATGGATCTTGGAATGAAATGTAATGATTTGACTACGCTAATGATGCAAATAATTATTCTGATGCAAAAATAGCAAACCTAGAAAGTCACAGAAAAATTCAAACTTCAAAAACAGAATGAGCAAAGTACTATGCGCCTGTGATATAAATTTGAAGCTGAAAATGGAGGACCAAGTCACCCTAGGTGACTATGTCCTAGTAGATGAATTTTGGATCTGATTTCACAGTCCTCCGAAGTTGGATCAAAGTCTTCTTTTCTTGGATGTCGCACTATCAGATCTTCATCAAGTGTCAGGATAAGTGGGTTTTTGTATGTTGTCAAGGCATAGGGTTTGAATGTAACAATAACTAATTGACCTTCAAACTTCTCCCAATATTCTTCAGATTTGAAACCTACACATTCAAAGAGAGAGGAAGGGTTGTGCCACATAAGGGCTTGCCTCAATCAAACCTTGTGTTGGTGTTTCCACCTCTACAATGGCAATGTCAATGAAAAAGAGCTTATCCTTTTGAGGGATAGAGGATAACTGATAAATGAATGATGAATCACCAATGGACTGCAACTCGCCACCCAAAATGGCTTCCTCAAAGGACTGAAGTCATACAATCACTTCAAGGCTTGATTTTTGTTGGCTTGATTTGCTTGAAGACCTACAAGGGTTAGATCTCACAAATAATATGATAACATAAACATGAACAAACTCACATACACTTTGACATGTTGCTTTGATATTGAATTATTGCAACAGATCTGCTCTTGACTTACTTGATAATGCTCTCAATCTCCAATAATTACTAAATATTGCTTGTTAGTTTTCAAATGATGTAATGACTAGGTATTTATATGAAATTATTTTAATTTCTCAAAAATTAAATCATGATAGCAGACATTGATGAATTGAAATCTATACAAGAAGAATTACGTATGAATGATGTAGAACCCTCAAACATAGCCTTGGATGAAGAAATTGAGGCACTTAAAAAGAATGATACACAAGACCTAATACCATTTCTTAAGGGACTTAAACCTATTATACGTAAATGAGTGTTCAAAAATAAGATTGGTTCATATGGTATTATTGGGAAATACAAAGCGTGCTTGGCTACAAAAGGTTACTCTCAAGTTGAGGGGGTTAATTAAGATGATATCATAGAACTCTCTAGCACAAGAATATATCTACTCATGTTGTAGAACAAGAAGTATATGGTTTTATGTATACTAAAAGAAAAGGTAATTTAATAGAACACTTGAATCACTTACAAATACGAATCGACATTATTGTTGAGTGCAATATACTATTGATTACACTCTAATGGTTGTGCATAGTGTAGTCACATGACTTCTTTTAAAGACCCTTTTTATAGACCCTCAACATTATCACAAACATACCCTTAACATGACTACCTTTAAGGACCGTTTTTGTAGACCCTCAATAGTTAATAGTAATTTGTTGTCAATGTTAATGGTTTGATAAATGTATATGCCACAAGAGTGTGAGAAAAATATGCTAATAATATTTTTTAGGGGTGAATGCACAAAGATTTGTCCACTTACGGTGGAAGTTTTGGCCTTAAAGTCAAAAAGCCAAAATCAGGCTCCACAAAACAAGATCCCATTAGGATTGGGGTCCTAAGTCGAAAATAGAAACGAGATCCCATTTTTTTTAAATCGGGACCCCGTTTCATATTGGTGTCTCGAGCCTACCCGCAGGAAACAAGATCTCGTTTCTAAAGGGTACTTTAAAAAAAAGGAACCTGAGCTCATTTTAACAACTCAGGATCCCAATTGAGCGGAACAGTGACCTCCAAACAACAATCTCCAACAACCTCATCGACCTCAAGTATGCGATTGAACCCATGTTTTTGCATTTTTTTTCCATTTTTGTTGGTGATTAGTGATTAATTTAAGTTTTTTTTGCATTATTTGTGTTTTTTGTTGATTTTTTTCATTTCAATTTAGACCTGCAAAAAAAATGAAACCCTCATCAGTGGAAAACAAATAGAAAACATCAAACAAAAAAATGCAAAAAAGGGGTTCAATCACATACCTAATATATGTACGTATGTATAGATGTGTGTACATATGTATGTATGTATATATGTATGTATATATGTCTGTACATATGTATGTATGTATATATATATGTATGTATATATGTATGTACATATGTATGTATGTATATATGTATGTATATATATGTACATATGTATGTATGTGTATATATGTATATATGTATGTATGCAAGTATATATTTTTCAAATCTAAAATATGAAATAAAAACCCTTCATTTAGCTATTTTGAAACCATTGAAAGATGGTTTCAAAATACATATATATATGCATGTACCATACATACATTCTTATACATACATACATACATACATACATACATACATACATGCATACATATACACATACATACACATACATACATACATACATTCTTAATTACACATACATATAATTAAGAATGTATATATGTATGTATGTATGTATGTATGTGTATTTGTATATATGTAGATATGTATATATCTTTTTGTTGAATTGAACATTAAATACATACATACATATATACACATGTACATGTATGTTATACACATTCTTAATTATATTTATACATACATACATATATTTGTGTATACATATAATTAAGACTAAATGTATGTATGTACATGTACATGTAAGTATGTGTATTTGTATATATTTAGATATGTATATATAGGTATATACATATATATAACCACATCCTCAAGAAACATAGAAAAAATTCCTTCTCATCTACTAGGTGAGAAAATAATTCACCTTATTCTATAATAGTCTAAGACACCTATTAGAGGACCTTATTCAAATGTCACATTCAAAATCTTGTCATTATTGGTTATTTAGACATGTGTATCCTAAACCAACTTCTATGAATGTGTAGTGGCTAGATAATATGAATATAAACAAATCAATCATAACATTTTCTCTACCCAATTTAACTCTAATGTTAGTGAGATGTTCTTTGACAAAGAATTATACAAGGACTTTCAACACCTAACATCTATGGTAGATAATGATTACACAATTAGCGATCCTCTAAATCTTAGATACCTTTAAATAACCCTATTTTGTAAATATTATAAGGCTCTGGGAATTTGTACCTCATTTCATACGCATTTTGGATTTTATAATATATCATTCTTACTAATGATGTTATTTTTTTAAATTACCATCAAGTTGTATGGATCATATATTTAGGATTCATATATGTGGATTTGTATATGCTTGGGATGTTTTCATACTTTCCAATTATGTTCTTATTTATTTCCATTGAGCTGTATAGATTATTTAAATAAATTTATATCAGGTGGCTTTCTATATTCTTGGACTCTATAACATTTTCATTACATGATTATGTATATATTAATCAAGTTCAACATTTTATTTATTAATTATATAGATTTGCATATTAAAAAACACCTAGTCTCTAACATATTAACATACATATAGTAAATCTATTAGAGTAATCCTTTAACCTCATGTTTATGATTGAGATTTAAAAAACTCACAAGGTTCACCTAAAATTTCATAAAATCAATCAATTTGGAATTGAAAACCAATCAATATAACTTGTTGAAGATAAAAGTTAAATTTCTAGAAGAAAAACCTCCCACCTTATTAGCCAACAATTGAACCATTTTTTCTATTGGCATATGCAAGGAACATTTCAAAACCAAATACAAATGGTGAGTCAATAAAAAATTTAAGAATGGTTTCCAATGACACTGGTTGATTGGATCCTTTTCTATACTTTCTCTTCTTTTTGTTGCTCTTACTAATGTTTTGGGATGTATTTTTAGAATTTCACTAATATTGCTTGTCATTCTTTATTCAAATTTATTTTATTAACTATAGTTGTTGTTATAGCTCATCTTGCTACGTTCTTATCTTTAGATCGACTATTCTTTCCAATAGACTCAATGGCACTAGCAATAGTAGACATAACATGTTTTAGTATTGATCTTTTCTTCTTGGTTTAACAAAAATGTCTAACATTTTCATTACTTTTCTCATTTTCCACATTCTCAATAATTGCATCATTAGTTGACATTGAAATGATAGTTTTTTACAATTTAAAAAAAAATTGTATAATCTATTGGCATGTGTTCTTATTTATCTCCAAGAAATCTTACCAGGAAGATTATCCAAAACATCACTTTCAATTTAAAAATATATATTTTCATTTTCAACATCACATCCTAGATTTTTATTTTCATTTTCAACTTCAAAATGATTTTCATTTTCATCTTCATTTTCATCAACAAAATGGTTTTCATTTCATTTTCAATAAAAGGATTTTCATTTTCATTTTCATTTTCATTTTCAACAACAAAACGGTTTTCATTTTCATTTTCAATAAAAGGATTTTCATTTTCATTTTCAACAACAAAACGGTTTTCATTTTCATTTTCAATAAAAGGATTTTTATTTTCATTTTCAATAACAAAACTACTTTTATCTTATTTTTCAACAACAAAATGATTAAATTCATTTTCATTTTCATTTCCAACTAAATGTCTAAAAGTTTCGTCCATATGAATATTATCAATGTCAACATCCTTAAATCCAACATCTTTTAAATCTCCTATAAACAAAGTTTCCATAGCATTCAAATGTGGATTTGAAGACATACCTGGATTTGTGCCTATTGAAACATTCTCCATAGCATGGAAAGGGGGATTTGAAGGCATACCAGGAGTAGTTTGTATAATCATATTAGTTTCCACATTCACCTCTTGCAAATTTGCATCGTCTACATCCATGGTCTCCTCAATGTTTTTTATCTTCAATAGTTATGGAATTGGATGCTTCAGCATTATTCATTAATCGAATCCTCAATCTTCTATCTCTTTTTCTTTTTGCCTCCTCTCTCTTTGCTTCAATTTCTCAGGGGTCAATACCTTCCTATCTTTCCTCTTATTACAACATTGTGATCCCATGATTAAAAATTTTTGAAGTATGTACAAATGAATGTCAATAACTTGAAAGTCTTCCTTCTTTGTTCCTCCTTCAAACAAGTAGCAATTGAACAAAATTCCACTCAAACACTATCCCAATGATGCCTCCTTTCAAAATTGAAATAAAATCTCAAGTTGAAGAGCCTCTACAAGACAAAAGTTGATAAAAAATAGTGAAATTTTCACTGTCAACCGTACAAAACAAGTTACAAAATCGATAGTGTACTTGTTTAATAGTAAAAAAAAGTCAAAACTAACTCAAGATCTCATTTACTAAACGAGACCCTACTCTATAAATTAGGATCCATTTAGTAAACGAGATCCTAATCTTTTTTCCAATGGACATAATAATAAATATAAGAAATGAGATCCTGCTTAGTAAACGAGATCCTGATTTGTAAAATTTGAATTTTAGGCTGAATTTTTTCTTCGTTAACCAGTTTGGGAAAAGGGTTGGGGACCTGAACCTAGGCTTTGGACCTGGTTTGACCTGCAAGTTGAAGGTTTTGTCAATGTCACAAGAAAATAGTGAATTTGGGTATATGTCTGAAGACCTTTTTTGTAGAATTTTTTGACGAAATTAAAACCCATTATAGATGAGACAGTGTAGATTCCAAATATATAAAAAAGATTACAATTGGATTATTTTTTCTATTTTTCAATCAATTTCTGATGAAACTGGTCCATAAACTTTAATTGGGTTTTTTAGTATTTTAATAACTTTTTATTAAAATATTTTTTTGAAAAAAAAATTGTACGAAAATGTGCTTCAAAAAAATCTTTTCAATTTGAAAAATAAAAATAAAAATGATAGGTTTAGGTCATCTTATGTGTAACATTCATGATGATTTTTTGAAACAACAAATAGGACCAATAAAAAATTAACCACATAAAATATTCAATAAAAAATTACAAAAAAAATGGAAAGCATACTTCAATGAGTTGCAAATATTTTCCCAAAAGGATTTAGAAAAATATGATTATTTAGGTCAAAATATGAATGATGTACATGTGCATGGTATAGTAAAAAAAAAGTGACTTTTAAACAATGGTTTTTAGAAACACCTATTGAAAATCAATTTGTATAATCTGGGTATTAAAATAAACTACATATTTGGAAACTAGACTCCGAGTACTACATTTTATGATTGGTGACTTTTTTTAAGATTCCATCTCTAAGTGCTTCAAATTTTAAGGCCAAATGTAACAAATTCTGAAAATCAGGAAAAACACCCACTTTTTGGCCAAAAAGTGAACTCAACTTCTTGCCAGCGCCCCTAGTTAGAAAATCTACTTCCAAGCCATTATAAATTAGTTAGTGGGTCATCAATCATTATTCATGTCAAGAACTTTTTTGTTGCACATAGAAGCTCCCAAGTGTAAAACATTTTTTTAAATTAAAGAAATCAAAGCCCAAGTATATAGTGAAGAATGGTTATAAAAGGCCTTAATAGAGTTTCAAGCAAATGGAATTAGTATATGCTAAGTCAAATTCCATAACCTTTTCTAGCATTTTCCTTTCTTGTATCAAAATAGGACCTTTGGAATTAGTATGGGCATCCATCATAACATCAAGGATAGAGAAATTTTGTCATATCTTATGATTTCAACTAGCCTAGTAGACATGTATGCAAAATGTGGAAGCATAGACAAGGCACACAAGTTGTTTAAGAGAATGCCTCAAAGATATGCGGTCTCATTAATTGCAATGATTATAGAATATACAAAAATTAATGTTTTGAAAAGTCTTTATAAACTTTAAATCAAATGCAATTTACAAGTATAAAGCCATATTTTATGTAACAATCCAACTCATACAACACTATAGTTACTTTGGTTTTAACCATAGAAGTAAATAAAGAATTACCTAAAAAATAGGAATATAATTTTTTTCTTTGTCTAACATCATTTATTGTACATTTCAAACATGAAAGTATAAAAACATCTTTTAAATCTGAAATAATATTATATTTCAACTTGTAAATATGAATTAGATCTTTCCAATTACAATTCATACATGATAAACTAAATTAAGTATATACAAAAATTACAAATTATAATTCAGTTTTTAGGTCAAGTCTTCCATATTTGGATAAATATTTTTGTTTCACAGGCCCCGACATTGTCGTATACAAGAGGAAGAGCATCACCCGAGCGCTTTACCTCCAAGCACAGATTGGTGGTCCCCTGCACACCTTTCAACTGGAAGTGTCACTACCCTTCACAAAGAACTTATAGACTAAGGAACCCCTAGTATGTCATCTAAGTCTCTAGTGTTATGTCCTACATAACCAATTTGGTCATATAACTATAGAATTCTCTAAGTATGACCCTAGTGTCTGGTTATGCAATCTAGATCATAGTGAACTGATTAGTGCAAGAAGAGAATTTTGCACTACTTTGGCCAAAGTTTAAAACATTTCAACCACTTCCTTAAAAGTGGAGTTGTATGTTCACCCACCTCTAATTCGACTTGGAAACCTTCATGACCTAAGGTTTAATTTGAATTGACTGTTTGACCAACTGGTTTGACTTTTCAAAAGATTTTCATTCATAATGTGATGACTCACTAAGTCGGTAAATGACTAGGTTAAATTTTTCTAACTATGAACACCCATGTTATGTCCTCATAACATCTTTGGTCTTAGCAATTTCCACTTGTTCAAGTCCTTAAATCAAACCCAAAAGAGTGAACTACTCTCCTATTTTGTATGTACATTTGGTTAATAATGATGACACAATGCCATCAACTCGACACACTTGGTCTCATAGATTTAAGTATTGACTACATGTCAAATAAGTAATAATTTAATATTAACATAAATAAAAGGCCACTTCTTCTTAAATAATGTTTCAAATTCTTCATTGTTATACCTTATGGTTTCATTCTTCAAGAACACCATAACAACCTTGGTTATTCACGATATTAATATCGTTTAATTTAATTCAAAATAAAACTGTGCTCAAATAGCAATGCTCTCCATTAAATCAATTTATTATACTATCTAAACTCTAATAACTCAGCTAAGAAAATATCTTACTAATCTCCTAATTTTTCAAACATTTATCACAAGTTATCCTTTGTATATTCAATGTAAAAATATATATATATGCATGCATATATTCATATATTTATACCTCAATATGAATAAATATATATACATATATATAAAAATAAAATATTTATAACCAAGCTGGAAAGTATTCTCTATTTGAAAAAATAAATAAATTAAACTCTTCTATTTAATATTGCATGGAAATACTTTTCAACTCTGTTGTCCTTAATAAAGTAAAAATGAGATTATCTAAATCCTATTTACTTCTAGATATTCAACATAATATTTGTATTATTTATTTAGAATTATTCCTTAAAATAATAATACTCTTTCTCTTTTATAACTGTAGAAATAATAAAATGAAGCTATGAGTTACGCAGAAAAATAGGTATGAAAACATGCATATATATTCACTGTGCTTCTGCACTTTAAATTCGCCAAAAAACACAGGTTCAGGGTTTTGCATAGCTTCCCTCAATCAAGACCTCAGCTTGAATAATTGAAGAATCTCAGTCTTTATATGCAAATTCGTTCAGCAAAACCACAATGAACAACAATAATGACTCACTTCCTTCTCTGATAATAACTCCCTGACGTTGCTCTTTGCAAGAATCAAACTCAGAATAGAATAACGCAACAGAGAAAAATAAAAGAAAGCATCTACACTTCCTATTACTGCCTTATCCTTCTAATTCAAACTCAACAATGAGTATTCCATACTAAGATAACTCAGTCACTACTAATTCTAAAGAACTATGCAATAATACTATTGCCATAAACCAGAGGATAAACTAGCATTACTCTCTTCCTATCGCCCTTACTTCACTGTCCTTTTGGAAGTGAGACCTTCCAAAAACCAAGCCTGAAATAATTTCTCAATGAACACTCTACTTGCTGCTCTATTCCACCAAGTCGTGCCTCCAAAAAAAAGCTCAAAACTCCTCTCCTCGTCACAATGAATAACAGAAATGAAATCTACCTTCTTGGTAAAGGTCGCTCCTTCCTCTAACTCCCACGTTGGCATAATAATTGCCAACTGAGCTCAACAAGTTTTGGTGCCTTAAAGATAATAAATTATATTCTATTAATAGAAAACATTGCCTCCTAAAGAAACTCGACTTCACTGGGAGAAAAGTCATGGCCAGAAAAGTCATGGCAATTAGGTTTATATGCTGGTTGATTAAAATGAAACCAAAATTTCAGTTGTAATTGCCACTTGTGTGGCTGTGGCTGCAACTGCCCGTGAGTTTATGGCGCCACGTAATCCTTAACCACCACTTAGTGGCTATTAAAATGCAAGGTAGAATGGTGCCTCACTTATGGCATTTAAACTCTCACAAAACTATGGCTTTTATGCCATTTAAAATGCTTTTTTTTTAAGCCTTTGGCGGAGGCTCTCATGCCCACGAAGTGCAAAATTAAATATAAATTTGAATTACCATTTACACGCTTTTACACGCATGGTAAATATTAAAATACAATTAACACATTATATATTATATCTATCCCCCTCTCTTTATATATATATATAAACCAATTATTATAATTTCATTATAATCCACTTATCTCATTGTAAAATTAAGATTAGCTAATCGATTAACATCAAAATACATATAACATTTAAACACTTTATTTTTCTTTTCGAAAAAGAATAAACAAGATTTGACTCAGTTAGACTTAACGAAATGATTTGACACAACTCAATTTTTAACATAACACATAATTTGACTTGACGATAGATTTAGGGTAAACCTATGTGAGTGTGTGCCAGAACTCAAATGACATAACTTGTTTTTTCAAAGTCTACATTCTTCTCTTTAGTAATACTCTCCCTCTCCCTCTGGAGGGCAAGAAAAATAATCATGTCTTTCACTTAGAAATCATTCAAATAGTTTTTAATTAGAGGTAAAACAGGATTTGAAGGGGCCCTAAAACCCTTTGCAAAAAAGTGTGTTGCATCAAAAGATAAACAAAAAAACTAACGAGTAATCAATAAGCAACAAAAAACCAACGAAACAACTACCAAAAGGAGTTACAAAAACAACAAGGAACTACAGATTCTTTAAGATATCAATCGCCTCCATATCACTATCAATAATCTTCTAATGCACACTCATAACCTTAGTGACCTCCTTGGCAGGAATCCCAACATTCAACTTAGTTTTGTTATGAGTTCGAGTATAGGGACCCTTTTCATTAACCTCTCTAATCAAAACACTAGGAAGGCCAACCACATCACCAACAACATCCTTCCCACTCGACGCTTCCTCCATCCATTGCCTCACTTTCTCATTGAGGAAACACATATCCTTAGCTTCATTTTTCATAACAGATTTGCTAACATCCACAACCTTGTCCAGTTTCTGATAAGCATGATCCAACTTTTCTTCCAAAGCCGCAATCCTCATTTCAAAAGCATGTTTCATCTTCAGCATCTCATCAGTAACAATTTTCATTGTACCAACAAGTTGATTAATTTGGGTCTGCAAAGAAGGCTCCAAGGGAGTAGATGACTCCTTAGCTTTATTAACCAAACCACGAACCTTCACATTAGTGAGATTCAATTCATTGAAATCCCACTTAAAAATCCTGAAGAGAGTTTAAAGATTACCATCTTCTGCCAACCCCAACACATTGGGTAACTCCTCCCTATTGCAGTTGAAGACATCCCTATCATCCACCTAGTCCTCCAAGGAGTCCCTACTAAGATTTTCATTTTCAATAACATCCTTCCCTTTCTGGCTAGCAACAGGGACCTTGATCTTGTGTAAGGAACTTTCGATTTCTTCAGCCACACTCCTCCCCTTTTCCTGATCCTTCAAACCCTATTCTCGCAATTCTACATTAGCCTGACCACCAGTATCCTATAGAGGCTCAACATTAGGGAATTTGCACCAATACTAATAGTCTCATTTTGAATCAAATCAACATTTCGCTTAGACTTCTTCTGAGAGCTCTAGCCCTTCAAACCCACCTTCCTCTTCGAACCAGACAAAGGGGGTTTCGAAACCTTATCCCCCGCAATAATCTTCTTCCCTTTCTTCAAACCCGAGGAATCACCCTTCACAATCTTGCCACCTGGGGACTTACCAACAACCACCTCATCACTACCCGTTTCATATTCTTCAAAATTAAGCATTTTAAGAAATTTTCCTTTCTTTATACTCTTTTCCTCAAATGAAGTCGGAGGCTCCGAATAAAATTCCATGGAAGCATCTGAACTAGACTCATATTCCTCAAATTAGTAAACCCCAAATAAAACCCAGTGTCATATTCCAAATCAAGCTTCTTCTATCAACCCTTAGTAACCCTCTTAGGTTGATCAAGAACAATGTAAGACTTAGCATACTCATAGATTAGGAGGATAAGGCCCTTGTGAAGAACATGATTCTTGGGGTTACATCTATAATCTCTAATACCACACTCCAAGGAAACAAGTAGATAAAAAGGAAAGGAAACCTTTTTCTTATGCCTGAAATGGTTGAGTAAAACAAAATGGTATCCAAATAAAATAGAGAAACACCCATCAAGCATAAAGTACCTCATGATTTCTTTAGCAACATTACCCCAAATCACCTTGATAGAGTTGTGATAGTTAGCCCTGCATTTCACCTTCTCCAATCTATTCCTTTCATCATCCTTGAAGAAAAATTCCATGGCTACACTCGAATCCTTCTTGTCTCTATAAACTTTCCTTCCCTCGATAGAAAGACCTATAATTTCAGCAATAAGATCTTTAGTGATATTAAATTCAATCCCACCAATCTTCAACACCCTATTTTTCCATCCTTGAACGAAGGCCTTTGTCGACTTAGGGTCATGCCCATGGAGTCTCTCCATACATGGAGTAACTCCCCCCAACTGTAATCATTCCCAAACTTTTGCATTGGTCTTCGAGGTGTCACAAGAGGTACATTCAACTCTATTTCGGTCACCACCCATGATCACAACCACCAGAAACCACATAAGCTTGAAAAACTTATAGAGAATTAGAAGAAGCCTCAAGAACAAAGCCTTAGAGTCACCCACAATCCGTGTGGGAGAGGTAAGGTGGAAGGGGGCAATAATTAATCTTGAAAGCCGCTCCTTACAGATAATAGTCAAATCAACAAAACACAAGGAAAATTCAAAATAGAGATCACACCATGAATTAATTTTCCACGTAAACAAGCTCATGTGATATAAGCTAATGATGAAAAGAGCCCCCTCCTCAACAAGTTTGTAAATCATGATTTAAACTAGCAAGGGCTTCGATGGGGAGGAGGTCATTCCCTTCCCATATCATATGATCATTAACCCCAATGTTAGTAAAAACATTAACAAGACAATTTCCCTCTCTAAAGATATGGAAATGAAGCATTGATCAAAGGAGCTCAAGATATCCACAACATCCAAAATGAGAGATTCAATCGTCCATGAAGGGGGGGGAGGATTTCTTTAGGTTATTAATAACATTTAGGGAGTCACCCTTGATCCAAACCTTCCTAAAACCTTTAGACTGAGCTAACTTCAACCCATGATAGGCAACTGAAGCTAAATCATTCAAATAGTTAACCATTATAAATCATGGCATAATCATAATGTTGATTCAATAACATATAATCATCAAAATTCATATGCATCTCATTGTATATAAATTCATCATAATGTTAACTAACATAATGTCATCATCAAGTATCAAAATGCATTTAAATGTAACAGTTAAAAGGAACTTGGTAAAACAAAAACAAGGTGTAACACTTGATAACTTTCTCCTTACTTGTGCAAAAATGAGAGGTTTGCAATAGGGTATGGACACCCATCAAAGCATTATGAGAGAGAGGATTTTGTTAGATGTTATAGTTGTAGTTGTGAAACCATACACATGTTAACAAAGAAATCTCATTGAATGCAAAGGTCAAGTAAGATATGAACAATGTGGACTTGTTGATAAGCCCTTACAAACTTTCAAGCAAATGCAATTGGTAATTGTAAAGCCAAATTCCTCAATATATAAAAAAATACATTGTCTTAGTTTATATAATGAAATGACAATTGCAACATTATTTCTACATAGCAGGTTAAGCAAAGTGTGTGGTAAAAAAGGATAAATGTTATAAACGCCTCAAATAGAAAGCACCATTGCTTACAACAACTAAAAAAAATAAAGCACCTACTTTTTCCTTGTAGTGAAAATAAGATCTACCAAACTATCATGATCCTTAAATAGCTAGCAAGTTCATAGGAAATCAAGAGTTACAAAAATGTATGCACCTCCAAATAGTTAGAGTCCATAGGCTTAATCTTGGCCTTCCATTCTCCACTAATCTTCCTCAACATGTTATTGACATCGACTTGCACATCCTCTACCTTCATAGCCATTGACAACATCTCAAGAATCAAAACTTTGAAAATGCCCTATAAATGCTATGAAACCCCATGTAAAATAGCATTGTAATTTACTCCTTGACTATTTAAAGATAAACTACACAATGTGAAAGGAAACAAGATTTAGGGTGGTGGGACACAATGTTACGATGGATAGCAATAAAGGCCTAAGAGAATAGGTTACAATGAGATAGAAAATCTAATACAAACAAGATGAGCATGTCAAATATCTATGCAAAGATTTATTTTACTTGCTCATGTAAATCAATAATGACATTATAAAAAAAAACCTTACCTATATTTTCCACAATTATTGCTATTATTGTCATGTAATATAAGCTTTTTAAAAATAAAGATTGCTTGCATTTGTTCCATCTTGAAAGTAAGACTCACTAGCATGATGGCTTCTAGAAACCCACTATTAAACTTCAACTATTTATTCTTCCTCTCCCAAAATAACATTAAACAGTACAACAATCATATTCACACACCAATTTTGTGACATTTTCACGCATACTAATGTTAAACACTCTAATAAAATAAATTAATAAACCCATTTACAATTGCTCTTAAAAAATGTTCAAATATGATATAAACTAATGGACATGTGATTAATAAAATTTAAATCTTCTAATCAACATGTGAGACTCAGCTTGTAATTTAAAAATAAAATAAATAGTAGTAGGATGAAATAAAAGATCATTTTAATTTGAATAATCATTTCAAACTTGATTATAAGACATCATTAAAATAGGGGGAAAAATCAATCCTTTTACTTTTCATTTTAGTAAGATACCAAAAATACTGTTACGTGAAGCCTACGCTGGGGAAACCAATTTATTCCTGACACGGAAGGACGTTGAGAACATGACAGTAGTTGACATTATTATCCACCCGTATACACGTGCACGGTACCCGATGGTATCTTTATTGGTATATACTTCTCTTCAATGTGTTGGCTTGCTTTTTATCAATCTTTTTATCTAATTTTCGGTTCTTTACGAGAACTGAAGTGTGATTTTAGATGCCTCAGTATATACTTCTCTTCAATGTGTTGGCTTGCTTTTTATCAATCTTTTTATCTAATTTTCGGTTCTTTACGAGAACTGAAGTGTGATTTTAGATGCCTCATACTGGTATGGAATCATCCATGTACCAAGTTCTTCCCTATTTAATCGAAGAAGTCGCTCTATTTTCCGATTAGGGCTTAAATTTGTGGTATGGAATCATCCATGTACCAAGTTCCCTATTTAACCGAAGAAGCAGCTCTATTTTCCGATTAGGGCTTAAATTTGATGGCCGTATATATATATATATATATATATATATAAAATATGCCCAAAGATATCCTTCAATAAAAATAGGCGCCTCAAGAAGGATATCTCTGGGCGTATTATATATATATTATTATTAAAATTATATATATATATATTAGTAACATCGCGACAACATGTAATATCTTAAATTAATTTTTATTTATATATATTATATATTTTAATATAAAATTATTTTAATAATAAAAATATTCTAATTATATATTTTATTATAAAATTATTATAATAATTAAAATATTCTAATTTTTTATTTATATTTATTATATATATATATATTTTTGATCGGTAAAAGTTTATATTTTATTGAATAGAACATAATTTACAAGATTACAATATCGACGCCCCACGGGCTTTACATCCAGCCAGAGATAACAAAAAACTCCCCTGAGCATATTCATCAATGCAAACATTAACTTAAAAAAACCCTCCAGCCAAAAAACCTTAAACGAGGATGACCGTTACGCCAAAGCATCTCCCTTCAAACTAACAGTCCACCAGCCCGCCGCCACCAAACCACCGACAGAAGCCACCACACCACGGCCCAAAAAACTTCCAAACGCACCACCTTCGCCGCAAGCTATCTGTGCATAATTCGACATCCTCTGTTCGCACCCATCTGCACCCAAACACCTTTCGAAAATCCATGAGATTTGGAACGCAATTGAAACCCGGCCCCAAAAAAACCATCACCGCTTCCACCTTAAGCCCTGCTCTCAGAAGCACCCCCTCCACGCCGACTATTCCTACGCTTACCCCGCTTCTTACGAGGGAATTGGCTTGACACCCTTATGTTCACCTGGCATGGCGCCCTGACATTCACCTAGTGTAAATTCACCCTCGGGCGGTGAAGTTCCAATTTTAATTTTTCCCAAGCCGCCGACACTGCTTGTTTGTAGACTTCTTTGTTCGTTCGCCGCCTCCACCTGATAAAAGGTATCAGGCCTTCTTCTGTCGCCTCATCCATGTCTTCAATGCCTTCGGAGACATCAAAGCCAACCCCCGGGACTGCCCACTCCAAAAAAGACTCCAGTTTCCCAAGTAAAGCACCATCGAAGAGTTTAAGCAACACCCATTTAGTTTCTTTGCCATCTTTGCCTAATTCCATTGCCCACGCAAAGATCATTGAAGCAATATCAGTGTTCAACCGCCCCCTATGCGAAGCTTCCATGAAATGTGGGCCTAAAACCGCTACCACCGCATCCACAACCTCAATCCGTTGGATTTTAAGCACCTGTTTCATTCGTTTCATTGTCGGGGGACCAAAAAATCCCCTTTGCTGCAAATTAGTCGAAAATCCCCACATTGCCTCCATCGTTCTGCACCTTATGCCACTCCACCAGATAAACTCTTTGAAAATAATGAAGCAATTCAATCGAAATTGCTCCATTTAATACTCTACCAGCTAAAGGCCCGCACCAGGTACTTCCGCCGGCTGCAAACTCACAAACAAAGGACATTTAGTACAACTTACGCCAGCGCCTTGGATGAAAGAAGGATACCTTAGATGCCCTCCTTAATAACAAACCGTCCGCACTGCCCATATCGTCCTTTGCCAGCTGGTTGTACCACCCATTACCCTCGCCACCATGAATTGGGCTACCACTTGGATAGATCAAATTATTAATTATCCGACCCCAATAAATTAAAACACTTAAACACCATAAAAGAGCCACTCACTTACAAAGGAACCCGCCACCTTACAAATTCAAACATAATAAAAAACACCCAAAAACTCATCGGACCAAAAAAGGCGCCACCACCAACCAAACTAGACCAAAGACCACCACCGCAACATCAGAGAGGATGAAAATTTCTAAAATCTATGACAGATAAGTTACCAACATCCACAAAAGAAACCGCCCACTTTGAAAGAATATCCGCCTCCTTATTCCTAGCTCTTTTAACATGAGTGACCAAAAAATCATCAAAAGATGCCAAACCTTGAACCACCGAATTAACTAAATTTTGGAGATGCCAAGCTTTTAAAACTCCTGATTTAATAGCATGGATAATAATTAAAGAATCACCTTCTAAATGTAATTTTTTGATACCGAGCTGCATTGCCAATTTAACCGCCATGAGAGCCGCTTTGGCTTCCGCTACATTATTCGTCCCATCTTCAAGCTTTTTTGCTGCCATTGCTATTGTGTTTCCAAGATGATCCTTGAGAATTACCCTAGCACCAGATGGTCCAGGATTACCTCTTGCAGCCCCATCAAAATTTGCTTTAATCCACCCATCCAACGGCTTTTCCCACTTCACCATTACACTAGAAGCTTCCTCAGACTTAACTTTAACCGAGCCCGACCAAGACTTGATTCGAATGAGGATCTGAAACTGCACTACTCATAACTTCTTCGATACCATGATCAATACGCCATAACACTCTTTGCAAAGCTTCTTTTTTCTCAACAAAAATTCGCCTATTCCTTTCTTTCCATAATTCCCAAATCACCAAGGAGGGCGTCACCTCCCAAATACTAGATAAACAGGAACAATGTAACTTTCTCGGCCAGCTTTCAAAAACTTCACGCACTGTCCTTTGCAAAGGACCCTGCCACCCCGGCTTATGACACACATGCTCCCAACACTTTGAAGCCATTTCACACTGAACTAGCAGGTGATCAACTGTCTCCTCAGCCTTATCACATAAAACACACTTAGAAGGGCCCACAACACCTAAACGTTTCCTCCTTTCACCAGTCAAAATTCTGCCCTTAACCGCTAACCAAGCAAATGTTCCTGCTTTTGGAAGAACATGCTTATTCCAACATAAGTCTTTTGCCCAGAAAATCTCCCGTTCCATAGCATCCAGGAGTTGATAACCAATTTTAACCGAGTAAGAACCAGATGAGGAGCCACACCAAATCAATTTATCATCACCCCCAGATATGAAGACCTTTCTTTGTTGAAACAACCTTTGCATAGTTTGGATTTTTTATTTATATTTATTATAAAATTACTTTATTATAAAATTATTATAATAATTAAAATATTCTAATTATATATTTTATTATAAAATTATTATAATAATTAAAATATTCTAATATGATTAGGGTTAGGATTAGGTTTAGGGTTGGGGTTAGTATTAGGGTAAGGGAAAAGATCAGGGTTAGGATTAGGGTTAGGGTTAGGGTTAGGGTTAGGGTTAGGATTAGGGTTACAGTCAAGATGAGGGTTAGGGTTAGGGGTAGGATTAGAAAAAGGGTTATGGTTAGGATTAGAAAAAGGATTAGGGTTAGGGTTAAGATTAGCGTTAGTTTAGGGTTAGGGTTTATTTAGGTTAGGGTTAGGATTCAGTTTAGGGTTAACATTAGTATTAGGGTTAGGGTAAAGGTTAGAATTAGGATTAGGGTTAGGGTTAGGGTTAGGGTTTAATTAGGTCAGGTTTAAGAGTAGGGTTAGGGTTAGGATTAGGGTTAGGATTGGGATTATGGTTAGGATTAGGATTAGGGTTAGGGTTTAATTAGGTTAGGGTTAGGTTTAGAGTTAGGGTTAGGGTTAGAGTTTGGGTTAGGGTTAGAATTGGGATTAGGGTTAGGGTTAGGGTTAGGGTTTAATTAGGTTAGAGTTAGGTTAGAGTTAGGGTTAGAGATAGAGTTAGGGTTAGGGTTAAATAATAATATTATTATATAATAATATTTTAGTATATGTTAGTATACTTTTAGGATTAGGGTTAGGTTAAGATTGATTTGCAAACATTTATTAAATAATTTTGTTAAAATTTAAATATAAATCTTAAATTTTAATTTAAGATTTATGATTACAATTAGGGTCGGGATTAGGGTTAGGTTTTATTAATTTTATTTAGGGTTAGGATTAGGATAAGGGTTAGGGTTGGGATTAGGGTTAGGGTTTATTAGGTTAGGATTAGGATCAAGATTAGGATTAGGCTTAGGGTTAGGATTACGATTAGGCTTAGGATTAGGGTTAGGGTTAGGGTTAGGGTTAGGGCTAGGGTTAGGATTATGGTTAGGGTTAGAGTTAGGATTAGGATTAGGGTTAGGATTAGGATTAGGGTTAGGATTGGGGTTGGTGTTAGGGTTAGGGTTAGGGTTTAATTAGGGTTTGGATTATGATTTATTTTTAGGATTAGGGTTAGGTTTATTAATTTTTCTTTAGGGTTAGGTTTAGGGTTACGATTACGGTTAGGATTAGGGTTAGGGTTAAGGTTAGAATTAGGATTAGGGTTAGCGTTAGGATTTAATTAGGTTAGGGTTAGGATTGGGATTAGGGTTAGGATTAGGATTAGGATTAGGGTTAGGGTTTAATTAGGTTAGGGTTAGGGTTAGGTTTTATTATTTTTATTTAGGGTTAGGGTTAGGATAAGGGTTAGGGTTAGGATTAGGGTTAGGGTTTAATTAGGTTAGGATTAGGATTAGGATTAGGGTTAGGGTTAGGATTACGATTACGATTAGGCTTAGGATTAGGGTTAGGGTTAGGGCTAAGATTATGGTTAGGGTTAGGATTATGGCTAGAGTTAGAGTTAGGATTAGGATTAGGGTTAGGATTAGGGTTAGTGTTAGGGTTAGGGTTTAATTAGGGTTTAGATTATGATTTATTTTTAGGATTAGGGTTAGGCTTATTAATTTTTGTTTAGGGTTAGGTTTAGGGTTAGGGTTACAGTTAGGATTAGGGTTAGGGTTTAGAATTAGGGTTAGAGTTAGGTTTTAATTAGGTTAGGTTTAAGAGTAGGGTTAGGGTTAGGATTATGGTTAGGATTGGGATTAGGGTTAGGATTAGGATTAGGGTTAGGGTTTAATTAGGTTAGGGTTAGGGTTAGGTTTTATTAATTTTATTTAGGTTTAGGGTTAGGATAAGGGTTAGGGTTGGGATTAGGGTTAGGGTTTAATTAGGTTAGGATTAGGATCAGGATTAGGATTAGGGTTAGGGTTAGGATTACGATTATGATTAGGCTTAGGATTAGGGTTAGGGTTAGGATTAGGGTTAGGGTTAGGGCTAAGATTAGGGTTAGGGTTAGGATTATGGTTAGGGTTAGAGTTAGGATTAGGATTATGGTTAGGGTTAGGATTGGGGTTAGTGTTAGGGTTAGGGTTAGGGTTTAATTAGGGTTTGGATTATGATTTAATTTTAGGATTAGGGTTAGGTTTATTAATTTTTGTTTAGGGTTAGGTTTAGGGTTATGGTTACGGTTAGGATTAGGGTTAGGGTTAAGGTTAGAATTAGGATTAGGGTTAGAGTTAGGTTTTAATTAAGTTAGGTTTAAGAGTAGGGTTAGGGTTAGGATTAGGGTTAGGATTGGGATTAGGGTTAGGATTAGGATTAGGGTTAGGGTTTAATTAGGTTAGGGTTAGGGTTACTAGGGTTAGGGTTAGGGTTAGGGTTAGAGTTAGGGTTAGGGTTAGGGTTAGGGTTAGGGTTAGAGTTAGGGTTAGGGTTTAATTATGTTAGGGTTATGGTTAGGGTTAGGGTTAGCGTTAAATTAGGTTAGAGTTAGGTTAGAGTTAGGGTTAGAGTTAGAGTTAGGGTTAGGGTTAAATAATAATATTATTATATAATAATATTTTAGTATATGTTATTATACTTTTAGGATTAGGGTTAGGTTAAGATTGATTAGCAAACATTTATTAAATAATTTTGTTAAAATTTAAATATAAATCTTAAATTTTAACTTATATTGTGGCACATTTAATATTTCATATAGATTTCGCACACATCCACTTAAAAAATATATTTAATACCACACATTTTAAAAAACCACGTACATTACAAATAATGAGTAGCACAAAATATGTTATCAAAAGAAAAGAAAAAATAGAAATGAAATTGTTATATGTTGCCACACATCCTCTTCAATTTTACATTTTAAAAAACCACGTACATTACAAATAATGAGTAGCATAAAATATGTTATCAAAAGAAAAAATGAAAAGAAATGAAACTGTTATATGTTGCCACACATCCTCTTCAATTTTTTTTTTAAGTTATTTTTTTATATTATAATATAAGTTAAACAAAATTAATAAACCTTTCCTGCAATGTGTACAAATTTTGTAAATATAAGTATTTAAGGTCAAATAAGAAGTGATTATACTAATAACATCTCATTGTAATGGTGTAAATACATTACAAATTCTTCACCAATGAGATCGGTATTATGACCTTTATTTTTATAGTGATCTTCATATACTTTTTTGAGCATATTTGGAAATGCAGCTACTTAGTATAAGCCTCATGAATTTTTTTTGCAACAGCTTCCATTGTCATTATTTCTAGTTCCTCGACATCATCATCTATCATTAAGCTTGTATTTTCAATTTCTTTGACAATCTTATTGCAACACTCTAAAATTGTTCTTGCACATTTGTTGACAGGGGTTTCAACAAAATCATTTGACCTTACCGAGACAATTGAGCTTTCAACTACGATTTCTGATTCATTATGTGATTCTTCCATTTTCAATTAGATTATTTGCTGAAAATAAAAGAACAAAAAAATTAAGGTTAGCATTTAAGAATGATAAGAACAAAAGTATCCATAATTTTTCATAAAATAAAATAAAAAAATTTAGTAACAAATAATGCATAAAATAAATAATGAAAAAACTTTATATATATTTGAAATAGCACCAAAAAATCTAATTTCATAATCTTGACAAAATTAAACTTTATATTTGATTGAATTTAGGCATAAATGCTATGTTTAAAGATTGATTTTGCAAAAAAAATTCAAATAAAAGATTTAAAAATATTTCCATGTAACATATGTTTGGCATTTTTAAACTATCTAATCGATGTTGGAATTGCATTTGAAAACTTTGAAAATCAGCATGAAGCATTCCATTTGGGTTTTGTATGTTTTGTACATTGTCTTCTACACCTAAATTGATATCAATTTGACTTCCATGTTGAGGTGTTTCTAATACACGATCTATTGACCTTGAAGCTTCATTTTCAACATTCAATTGAATGTTTGCATTGGATGTATTGTTGTACCTCTCACTCGATTGAGGATCACCTTGTTGTCTTTCTTCTCCTTCAGAATGAGAGGCTCCTTCAGAAGTTCGTTGACGAGTATTTCTAATCAAATTTTCCTCCTCTCTATTTTGAAATTCTAATTCTTGTACTGCTACTTTTGCTTGTCGTCTAGCATATCTTTGTCTTTCATCTTCATTGTGTCTTCTTCTTTGTTCTTCTATTTGAACATCTATCATTTGTTCTTGTTGCCTTCTTTGATATTCTCTTTGATACTCTCTCTGATGTTGCTTCCTTTGCTCATCCTATTCAAACATTCTCAGTCGAACCATATCTATAATTTTTTTAATTTTTTTTATAATTAATTTATATTTTTTTTTAATCTTATAGTAGGAAAAATGATAAAACTTTCAAAATTCTACTAAAATAAAGAACGTTCTTTTTTAATTTGTAGTGATTGTACTTTTCATTGAAGAATAATGTAATAAGAAAATTGGATGAAATCCAAAGTAGCATCTAAAACATAAATAAAATTACAATTTCCTATAATTAATTGTTGAATGTCAAAGCACTCTAAAAAAATATGACTGTGTGAAATTTTATAGAGTTATGTGACATATGTTGTTGACGACAGTGCTGCTTGGGACTTGTTATAGATTTATTTGTCTTCTACAGGGTTGATGACAGACAAGATCAACTGTCAAATTTGGGCCTTATATTGTATCCCCAATAGACGAAGTTAGTATGAACACTTGCGGTCATGGTGGATATTCCCTGTGGATTCCAAGTTGTCTGAACTATGTACACTATATATGTTAGTTTCATGGATTGAATCTAGACCGTCGATTGGACTTGGATTTTTCCCCTTAAAGTTTTTGTGAGTCTATTTGAATATTTTATATAAATATTAATTTTAAAAAAAAATTACTCAGCTTTTACTAAATTGGAGTGGATGGGCAGTTTAATGTAGAATTATATTTTGTAGTTTTATGTAGAATATTTTGAGAGAGCTATTGTTATGTAGTAAGGAGATGTGTTCTACAAGAGAAACATGTAAAAATATTAGAATACAATAGGCAAAGGCCGTATAATGATATATGTAGTTTTGTCACTTCTTTTTAGTGCACCAAAACTAATTAGAAAATAGACCAATCCTAATAAACAACTAAGACTAAAAATTTCATAGCAGAATCAGTCAAGGAAGCATTGCAACAACATTCTCTTAAGGCCGATCGATAGCCAGATAATCATCATGCTATCCAAATCGAACACCATATATTTTAGTATAAGAAAATTTAAATGAGACAAACAGTGAATCAATCTACAGACCGGGACACCAATCTAAACATAATCTTAAGAAAAAAATGACTAAGCATAATCTTATGAAAAAAATGAATCTGTGGTTTCTTTCAGAAATCCGGCTGTATATCATTTGGATGCAGATTAGTTTGGAGATCCAGGAGGTCCTATCTACAATCTAAAAACATCATTATCATGATGATGAATGAGTAAACTAATCCAAAACATCCATATCTATGATGTTAATTTTTTTTACTAAAGCTCCTGTTCTCCACTAATTATGAACTATGGAAGCCTGAGACTCTTAATAAATAGGGTCATAATACCACCATGATACAGACATCCCTTCTCAAAGCATTCATAAAGCAGGGCGTTTTTCGTTCTAGACTTTAAAGCAAATGCAATTATCAGATACTACGCATCAAGGATACATATGCCAAACTTTAGAAAGTTTCTTAACGCCTGTGAAGTAAGGAAGCTTGATTCTAAATTAATATATAGAAGTTTGGTACGAAGGGCATACCTGATTGATTCTTCCAACCTTCGTCTAATCTTCGTCCACTTCTCTCCCACTTCAGATCTTCAGGCACCAATATTGGCAATGTATTACTGTAGGTACGAAGATCATCCTTACTCAGCGAGCATATGTTTTATCAAATACTCACAGAAGATGTATTTCCAGTATGAAATGCCCATGTTTAGATGCTAGCTTTATCATACCATTGGCAACCCTTCAAAATCCATCGGTTACTCTTCCTCTTCTGCTCCTCCACTATCGTTAATACGGTGACTCTTCGACTGCCCACTACTCGCATCCACTTCCATCAGTTACGTTTGCATTCTTTTTTATGTACACGGGTCTTTGGAGCCCTATACGACTGTAGAACGCCTCTCGGCGTAATTAAAATTTTAGGAAGACTGTATCACTTGAAAGGCAAAATTTTAGTTAAACTATCAAAATTTCTGTGTAATTATTCCTATATATGTTTTTTTAATCTACATATATTTTTCTTACCTTTAATATTTGAAAGGAAACTTCAAATAAATGACCATCACAAAAAAATTGCTTGACAGGCAAGGTCGGTCGTCAAATTTAAGCTTCGTTTCCAATAATAAATTACAACTAGCAATTGCACCTTGGTGTGCAATGGGTACACCAAAGAGGTGTGGAAGGCCAATTAGATAACATTTCGGTCTATTGTTTACATGGAGAGATGGAGGGGGAAAGAGAGGGTAGGAGGGGGTGGCAGGTGGGAGTTAACAAGATAGATATAAAGAGGATGACATAGGTAGAGATGGATATGAAAAGGAGCGAGAGAGATACAAAAGAGAGGAGAGAGTGATAGATTGATAGAATGATATAAATAGGAAGTGATATATAGAAAGAGGTAGAGAGAGGGAGAGATACAGGGTAGAGAGAGATTGAGATATAATGAGATATCTAGATAGAGGGAGAGATGGAAGAAGAAATATGGATACATAGAGATATATAGGAAAAGAGATATAGATATAGAGGTCTAGGAAGAGGGAGAGAGAAAGGGAGAGATGGATGGATAGAGAGATGGAAACATATCTAGCGATAGAGGGGGAGATAGGATGATAGATGTAGAGATGAAGAAAGAGTGAGAGAGGGAGAGGGAGACAAATATATATAGAGGTAGAGATAGAGAGATAGATAGGGGATAGGGAGGGAGTGAGAGAGGGAGAGATAGAGAGAGGGAGGGAGACAAATGGAGAGAGAGATAGGTAGAGGGAGAGAGAGAGAAAATGGGAGAGAGATATGTAGAGATATAGAGGTATAGAGATAATGAGATATAAATAGAGAGGGGGGAGAGAGGGAAATAGAGGGGGTAAGAGAGAGATAGAGGGGGCATTATCTAAATTGGTGTATTTCTAGGCATATCAAAGTTAGTTTTGTTATTTTACAGTTATACACTTAAATTAATAAGTTTAATAAAGTATAATTATATAGTAAATATTATATTATATTATATAAAATATAGATATCTCATAAAAGGAGGTTCTCTCGGTAACAAAAGTATCCAATCCAAAATCTCTCCTGTGAGAAATGGGATAAAATTTTTGTTGGTGTAAAGGAGGGTCATTTCCTTGTGATGTTGATCCTTTCCTAGAATCATGATTGGGTTCTCAGGGATCTTTATCCATTCCCTTAAGTAGGGATCAAATGCATTTGTAGGAATAGCCATATTATGAACCTATTGCTCCGAGAGGAGTTGTCCCATCCTATATACTAGATCATGGGCTTCTTTATAGGCAAAATGGTAGTAGAGCTAGATCAATAGCCCTTTATATCATACTACTTGCTATATTAAAGTATGATTTATGATATGTATAACCTTATTATAGAGGGAATGAAAGGTAATAAAAGTTCTCCAAGTGGAGTTTTGAGATAGTGGCTTTAACACAAAGTAATGTAGAGGCTTCCAACAAATTTGGATTTATTATAATTGTAGTTGGAAAGCTAGTAATAATAGTTGTTCAACACCAGGAGGTTATATGTCCAAATTTGATCAAAAGAATTGGAGGGTTTGATTGTAGGGACATATTAGAGATATGATTCCATTCAATCTAACAATGTCGACCCCAAAGTGGAACATCAATGGTACAATCTATCATGTCTATGATTGTAGCATGCACTTGATTGTTTCGTTGACATCTCTCTTATGGATGGTTGATGCAAAAGAGATATATAAATGTATGTCAATGACATCTACAAGGGAATTAATAGGCAACAAGACCGGTGAATCTATGCTCTTGATATGGAAGTTGTGTATGGGTATTATAGAGTCTACACATGTGGGAGGAGTTATCGTTGATGAGTTGTGTAGGTCACTTTAATGCGAACATTTAAAATAAAGTACAAAGACTAATAGAGCATATAACATGGGAGAACTCATAACAAGTTCATTAAAGTAGGTAACATGTATTCCAAAGCTTATTTTGTCTATGAAATTAAACCCATAAACTTTCCCATCATGGATTAGGGTTTTTTTCATCACTTCACCCTCAATAGACCAATTTATAGTATGGGGTCAATGTTTTAATGGCTATAGGTTCAAAAGGGGTTGTATTTTTTTGTTGTGTGGAGCTTCTATCTTATGGATATGTGTCATATTTGAATTGTTGGCACATAACAATTGATGGAAATTCAATCTCTCTCTCTCTTGCTTTGTTTCTCCTTCTCCATTCTTCTCTCTCTATCAATATTCTCCTCTTCCCTTTTCTTACTTTGCACCTCCCCCCTCTCTTCCTCTATATCTCTTATCTCTTTCTTTATTCCTCTCTACCAATCTCTCTCTCTCTCATTGTATCACTTTGTCTTTCTCTCTTTTCTCCCTACCTCTCTTTCTCATCCTTTATTTTCCTTATATCTATTTCTCTTCTTTATTCTCTCTCTATCTTCCCCCCTTTTCTCTCCACTTCTATATTTATCTTTCTCTCTGGTTCATTCTCTCTCCCTTTCTCTGTCTCCCTCTCTTTTTCTCGTACTCTCTCTTTACTCATCTCTCTATACCCATACCCCACCTCTCTCTATCTCTATATCCCCCTTTTCCCTCTATGTTCCACTTTTTGGTACATAAAGCTTATTCACTCCAGAGAAAGATACAAGGAAATCAAAGCTACAAGGGTTTCAATGGGAACATTGGGAGCCATTTCTAAGGGATTTTTATGGTGGAGAAGATGTTCAAGCATGGCCAATCATCTTAAAGTTTAAATATAAATCAGAGCTAAAGAATTAACTTATAAAGTTTAACAAAATGTATAAATTTGATGAAATATGTTGATACTCTTCAATCTCTCTAATACACTACGTAGAAGTCAAAATCATCATTAATATCTAAAAAACCATTATACATATTTAATTTATCTTATTATATTGATTTAAAATTGTAATATACAATTCCTATAATACACAACTCTATAAATTGAAAATCTAACTTTTATTTTTTTTAAATAAAATATAATATTATAATAATAATTCCATTAACACCTAAACCTTAACCCCTTGATTTATTTATATATCATAAAAGAAAAAAATAATTATGAAATATCTCACCAATATTATCTAATGTGTAAAGGGCCTCACTTAATATTAGTTATATAAAATAAAACCTTTGTGACCAATACATTACCAAAAAAATATATAATGATCACATTGTCGAGTATAAGACATTAAGAATCTCTAATGACCACATTATCAAGCATAATACATTGATTACAATTGGCATGATTGGTAAATAACAATAACAATAATCCTATGCTGGTAGCCCTTTAGTCTTTGCTTCATGCCACACAGATTCCTACAAAGTCTAGGTGTTGTGCAAAATGCTCTTGCAAGACACATGCTTCAAATAGGCAATGCATGCATATTAATTTAGGGAGGATTTCAGGGGAGATAATAGAGTGCCCAATCAGGTCTCTCCACAGTCCTATCTTTCAGGATGATTGTGGCATTTTTAGAGAAGTTGGTAGACCCATTTGCGACCTTCTTTGTCTTTCATTTCTTGAAAGGATCAATACTGCAATGTAAGATAGGAGATGATGGACTAGAGTTTCAAGGCAATCGCTTGGGGCTCTTTGAACAAGAAAGAGCCTTTTCCAACAGATATTTCATGAAAGGAGAGTTTGACAGGGGCGAGACGGATCGCACACTTGTGTGAAGCTTCGCAAAGATGAGCTTATGAATTTTATGTTTGGAGATGGGAAGTCTATAGTGGAAGAGCTCATGGCTCCTATGATTCAATGGGTTGGGATAAAGTTCATCTTTTTAGAAGTTAAAGATACAAAGATTTTTCAAAAAATCTATTTCGTGCATATCCTGCAATCATTGCATTCCATGAGATAACCTTTGCTTGAGGCATTATGTCAAATAGTTCACATGCCTTTTCTATGATTCCACATTTTACAGACATGTTTACCAGAGCATTTCCAACTATAATATCTAGAAAAATCTTTATTCCATGATGTTTTGATAGATGTCCATGACTCCATAGTTTGTTCTAAAGCTCCCATTTTGGCACAAGCATAGAGGATACTGGTGAAGGTTGTGGAATATGGCTTTACACCTGCCAATTGCATTTTCTTGAAATTTGCGCAAAGTTAGCTTATCCTAAAATCATTGCAGTCCATGAAATGACATATTTTTCAGGTATTCTATCAAACAGTTCACGTGCCTTGTTAATGCTTCCATTTTTATGTGCATGTCTACTAGGGAAGTTTCGACTAAATATCTAAAAAATTTCCTCTATCCTTTATGCTTCAAAGGGTTTCCATACCCTATTCCAAAGCTCCCATTTTGGCATGGGCAGGGAAGATGCTAGCAAAGGTTGCAGAATTTGGCTTTAAACCTAAAAATTGCATTTTCTTGGAAATTTCTAAAGCCTAGCACATTCCTAATACACCAATTTCTAGCAACACCAAGCCAATCCTCTTGAATGAACTATAATATAGTTGGAATATTGAATTCAAAGATATGAGTGATTGATTTTCTCTCTAGAAGTCCTCCATGGTCACACAAGAAGATTTAAAAAGAATAATATGAACTTCAACCCTTTTGAAAGCATATACATGTGAATGTTGACATTTTCAATTCAAATGCTAAATACTTTCATAGACATTTATGTTAGTTCTAATGGTTGCATTTGCTTTGATATTAAAATTTCTAGGTTGCTACAGATGTGGCCTCGTGAGGCCTGGATGTGACAGACATTGCACATGTAGTTAATTTGGATCTTCCAAAGGTTTGTTTTAGTAGTATGTAATGATTTCATTAATAGCAAATAGTCTAGGAGTTTGGAGATTATTGATGTGTTGTGCTAGTCTTGCCTCCTCAACGATGGAAGGAGGGAATTGGGAGGAGTTAAGGAGTAATGAATGTTGAACCGAGAAAAAAAATTGTGTGGATCAGGTGAATCAGTTGGTCGACTTGAATGCCAATTTGTGTAATTGTTTAACCAAAATTTCTTAAATACATGTAGGATTTCCTTAAGAAGTGTAGTTGTTTAACCAACCAGAACTGGAGACTATTTACATAGTTTTACTATAACAAATTTGGAAGCTCTAGTTGGATCTAATCAAGGTGAATTATTATTAATCCTTCACAAAATCTTCACTTATTCTTGCAGGATGTGTGGGAGAATTCTTCAAGAATACACCAATGGAAGATAAGATGAGATTTGTTTGTCTAGTGATAAAAAATTGCAGCAAGAATAGAGAACATTTTCTTGCCACAGAGGTTAGTTTCAAGGCTGTGAAAATTATAGAAGTTGTTCAAAAGCCTACAATATGATCAACAAAACACAAGTCTCTTTAGAAATGGGTGTTCCATTACAATCCTACTTGGTGAAAAGTGACACAGTGGAAGGTCGCTTGTGTCCATCTTTTTTATTATGGAATCCCCTGCAATCCATAAATTTGTCAACTCTAAATTCCATACCTTGTTCCACAAGATTTTATCACAACATTCACATTGGAAGGACAGTCAACAAATTAGTTGGCAGGAAATAAATTTTTATTTCACTGATGAACAGATCAGATTAGTTTGATCACCTTCCATCCCCTTTCCAATGTTGCATGTCGTCTATTGTCAAAGTTAGCTTTGTTCACTTCAAATAGGATACGCCTTTGATGTAATTTAGTTTATAGCTATAATGAATTTGAGATAATATTAGATAGGTATTTACCCCTTAATGTTATATAGCTGCTATGAATCTTAGATAATATCAAACATTCACTAATTGGTTAATAATTGCAATCAATATGGAGCAATGCATATAGATCTTCTAGAGTGAAGACTTGATTTATCAAATGCCATAATTACGATTCATTTTATTTTCTAATAAACAAAAATAGTTTTTAGGTAGTCTAGATTTTTTTATAGGTGATTGAAACTTGTTTATCAACAAGTAGAAGATTGTATACTAGCATAAGACAATTTTTCTATTGGAAATTGCTACAAAATATTGCATATTGACTAATTACCATTAAGTTAGATATATGGATGCAATCATGTGTCATCTATCCATTTTTTTGAAATAACCTCTAAGATAATAATAAAAAAAGGTAAGGAATATATCCAACAATAATTCCTAAATCAATTCATAAAGACTATTCCTAGCCTCTTCGTTTTGGCTGTGACATGATAACTTAAGTAGTCCATCTCTAACCATACTTAGATCTATTACCCAAAGAATCTTATCCTACTAAAAATAATTTAGCAAGGACAAATTAAAATAACATTAATCAATAAAGACAATAGAAAAGAATAAAGAATATTCTTATCTATAAGTTTTCAACAACCTTTTATACTCTCCCTCACTTGGTAATTCAATGTTCAAGATTACCTTGAGATTTTTTATGTTAGGGACATATTTAGCATCCAATGTTATTGTGGCTTCTTTGACAAGATTATCCATCCCTACTTCCAATTTAAGAAATTTGTCTGATAGCAATATCATAACTTTGCCTAATTTCAAATTGCATAGGGTAGGATTAAATTTTTCCTCTACCTTCAAAGGTTTACCAACAAATATCACAATTTGACTAAATTCACCCTTTTGTTCCTCTCGAGCCTTTATTTGGTTGCCTCCATCTTTTAGAGTTGATATTCCATGACCCACCAAATCATTAAAATCATTGGTTTTCTCCTTAAGGAATCCCAAAATAGGACTCATGGATGTTGAAACATCGCTTAATAAATATACAATCTCAAAATTAACGGTACTTTGGTAGGATAGGTTGAATCATACTAGAAATTCATATAAATTACTTTACTTTAGAAGTAGAACTCTAGGAAGCCACTTAAATTGCATACCTTTATCCAAGAAAATAGCTTATCCTATACAAGTGTGATAGCTCTTTGAATATTATTGTAGTACTCCCATGCTATATCAACCAACCTTGTCAATTTTTTTAGCCTTTCTTTCAAAATTCAATTTATTAGTACTTCAACATCAACCTTTGTATTTTTATTAAGTGTGATTTCTAAATCCTTGGATGCTTGCAATCACTCCTTCAATTCACAAACTTATTTGAGCAATATATTATTATTAATTTGCTAGTCAAAGATATTCTTAAATGGTTTTGAATGTTTCTCCTCAATTTGAAGCTTATACCTTTCAATAGTATCCATTTCCATATTGAGTTCACTTAACAATTTGGTATCATATTACTATAACTTATTAAAATCAACCTATAACTTCCTTGTGGTGGCCTCACTAAACATGGTTTTATCCACAAAAAAAGTTACAACCTATAGGACATACATATCCCCAACTCTCCTTACACTTAAAGGCCTTCTTAATTCTTGGGGCTTTTGGTAAATGTGTTGTTTATTATATTTGGGAGCAATGAACCATACTATCAAATTTTCAAACTTAGGATGAAACTCTAAAAAGTAGAACTTCTTCACCTAATCTACATCTGTAAATATATCGCAAGACCATATATATCTTCTAATAATGTCAAATATTAAGGTTATATACCATCTAAGCAACAAAAGGAAGCCATTGAGTGATCTTATCAACCTTTGTATCTAGTTCTTCTATGAAGCTCTATGCATCAACTTCCTCAAAAGGGATAGGATAAGAGTTCCCCCCAATTTACTTATTGACATCAAATTTTTAACCTTAATCTTTAACACAAGAAATTTGAACTCTTTAATTCTTACAAACTTGTATCTAACAATATCTTTTTGTATTCTTTTTCTCACATCCTACATTATCAATCCTTTTCAACAAAAAATATCAATTTGAAATATTATGCTTCTTGAATATCATAATCATCATGCCTTGAAGGGGATGCAAGTTTGAGTACCTCCTTTGTGTTATATTCACAATTTTATTTAGTCTAAACATAATTGACTAATGTTTGCATAAGGGCCTTCCCCTTATTGACTTGACTAGATGCATTGGGATGCCTTTGTGGTAATGTGCTAACAAGGTGGTCCCTTACCATATGTATTTTCTCTTTCTGATAGTCATGTTGATTACCTACAATGGGTGAAGTAACTTTGGGTTGTGAGGGTATCAATTTTGGAAGCATGATTCCTAGTGTACCCATATTTTATAGTAAAACTTCAAGTCTATGCATTGGGTTATTTATTCAACAAATGATCCTATGTATCGAGGATCATTCAATTTTCTTCTTGATTTATCATTACAATTTCCCATATTTTCTCTCTTCATACAAAGAGACAACTCTTCAACAATTATTATCTCATGGTATTCATGCTCAAGCCCATACCTACCTCCACATTTCCTTAATCTATCAATAAAAAATTTATAGTCATGGCTTCTCTTATCATCAATTTGCATTTAACATTCCCTAATTTTCCTTACCAAAAGATATATCCTTCCCTTACTATGATATTGAAATCCCCTACCCTTATCTAAGAAGACAAAAAATAGCCTTTTGTGATGCTTAAAATAAACTTAGTCAATTTCATACATTTCTCACATGATTTTTAAAAAGGAAACCATATTGGATACAAAGATGAGAATCTTGTGGGGTGCCACTTGTCCACTATATATCCTTATGATATTGTATTTTTCATGATATAACCATGCACCCCAATTGTGGTCAAATTTAGTCTCAAGAGAAAAAGAAAGAGGCATTAGAAACTTGATGGCTCAATTAGATAATCTCCTCCTACGATATCCAAGCTTGTTCAAGATGGGAGTGACAAGGAATTCCTGAAAAAATGTAGTAATTGGTAGAGGCATAATAAATATCCATATGCATAGTTCACATTTGAACTAGCAATATGTGTCCCTTAGGAACTGAATTTGACACAAGTTTTTTCCCTAATGCTTTATCCTATTCACTAGAAAAAATATGAAATAACATATGCCTCAAAATTGAGTACCACCTAAAAGTGTGAGATAGATATCCATAACTTATCATCACCTTATACAAATTATATAGTTCTTGTTATGTCAACCTAAAATATCTTTCAAATTTTTGACATTAAATGGATTTAATTCATCATTCATAACAAGTTCCAATTGTAATGACCAAATAAATCAATTATAAAATACTAAATGAATAAAGCAATAAATCAAACTAAAACACAGTCAAATGATCACAATAATAGAGTAAATAAACAAAATTGAATTAACCATGATGCAAACCTTGCAAACACACGCATAATTCACCTTAGCACAACTTCATTGCTCTCCTCTATTTCACCTTGGGAGAAATGGTATGGATAATCTTTTCTCTCAGATTTATATTAAGTACAAAAGCACCTGCAAAATATGAGTATAGTTTTCCTATGTGATCTAAGATGAAAAAATGAAAGCTAGGATGGTTTGATTTATAGATATTTGGTGACATTGATCAACAATCAAGATAAGAAGAGAGGTTGAGAACATCAATGGTTGAGAATTGATGAGAAGAATTGAGGTTCAGTTAAATGGCTGCATGATTTTAGATAACTAATTGCATTATTTAATTAAGAGGATTGATTGGAGTGTTAACTCAAATTGACGGTTAGTGAACTGAATTGATTGCTTAGAGGAATCAAAGTGAGTGGGAGTGAAGTGGATTTGATTGATGAGTGGACTGATTATATTGATTAGTGAATTGAGAGTAAGTCTTAGTCAATAGGTGAGGTGGAATTTACATGAGTATTTAATAATTAAATAAATTTAATTATTTTTTACATGTGCAAGGTGAAATTTAATATAAAAAAATGATTTTATTTATTTCGGAAGAAGATAATATTGAGAGATAAATGAATTAATTAAATGATTAAAACAATTATTTAATTTAGGAAGTGGAAAATGGATAATTAATTAAACAATAATAAATTATTTAAATTAAACTTTAGAATAGAAGAATAATTAGTAAATTAATTATTTAACTAATATAGAGGAATGGATAATATGAATTTAAATAAATAATATGAAATTATTTAATTATCAGGATGAAGTGAAAATGATTGTTAATTTAATCATTTAGTCAGAATTAGGTCTCTACACCAATAACCTTCAATTTTTATTGACCTTCGACCTATAATTTGACAACCATTTTACCTTATAGTTGGTATTATCCCTATGATATTTAGGGTAATTCCACTAGGTCAATCTTCTAGTTTATATTGATTTCAAGTTGGAAGGAGTATTGATTAATTCCTTATTTATAGTAATTAGAACCCTATTGGCTATAGCTCTGACCTCTCTAGATCTTGGGTCATATTACTTACACAAATATCCTAGCAAGTCCTCATTTAGGAAGCAATTTGGCACTATTAGCTTTGTTAGGTTAAACCTCCAAGGGTTATTCATAGGTTTAGACTAGAAAGACTTAATGGAGAAATATTCTTGAACATATCCAACCTATATTACATATATCAATATCCCTCACTATTCTATTGCATCTTACAAATAATTGTTTGGAATCACTTTTTCTAATGGTTTCTTGAATTTATTAGGCATATCAAGCAACTAGTTTATTAAATCTTAGGAATATGGTCTCTTTGATGATGTGGAAGACATCAATTTGATATGGTTTTTTCAAACATTTTTATATTTTTAAATTCTGATAAAAAAACCTTATTCATTAAAAAAAAAAACCAAAAACTTCTAAAAAAATAATAGGTAACCTCACTTTTTAAAATTAGCAAACACAACAAAAAGAGAACCAAGAATTTATAAAGGAATGGCATAAAAAATCACATGAATAATTGCACAAACTCCATTACTTGTACTAGTTTCAAAAACCTTCTCTATAAAATGATGAAATCTTAATTTAAGAATGCACTTAATCTCTCTTAGCTTGAGTAGACACTGCTCATGAAATCTATTCTTTTGATATTTCAAGCTATATTAGAATAGAATTATTTTCCAAAGGGTGTGTGGCTTCGCATGTTGTAGTAGTGCCACATTAATGACATATTTTAGTTTGGATTAACTCATTTAAAACAACTTTCAAATGGGACCCCTAATCAATTTGGAAAGAGAAAATTAATGGTGAAATTGCACTTCCGCAAGTAAGAATTTACTCTTTGACACTTTTTGATATAAATGGTGGATGTATTAGAATTTGAAACTATCACACTCCATTAGTTAGTATTGTAAACTTATCTCTTTGGTTGATAACAAATATGAGTGTGATTGTTAAGGTGCTTCAATTTTGGATGAGTTTTATTTGAGAAATTTGGCCTTTTATATATCCATAGAGTTATAATTGAGATAGTAGGTAATACTCTATGAAGCTATATCACACATTGGCTAATGGGAATTTTGTTGAGAACAAAAATTATTGATGTGAAGATATTGTTGATGCAACGAGAAACAAGTACATCAGAATGTTCATCGAAAGTATTATGGAAACATGGTCAATATTTTATTTCACCATCTAGACATGACATGGATTTGATTGGATACACACAACATGTGAATAATATGACACAAATGGACATGAATTAAAAGAAATCTTACTAAGCATACACTCAAGTGAAAATCCAAAGAAAAGTGAAAGCTTAGGTCCCTACAATATTCATTACATATTGAAAAGAGTATTTTAATGAGGAGCATGCTCATTGATGCATAAGTCCAATGTGATGTAATAAAACGCTTCCACACATTATGTGATGTGACGTTTAGAGATGTAGGGCTAGTGAATTTGCAACAAAGGCTTAAAAACAAATACATAGTAGGCATGTGTATGCATATGAAAAATGGGTTGGATTTAGATGAATTGAGTGTGCACCAACTAATAAATTATATAATTTGGTACATCACAAAGTTAGGAGGACAACATGGAAAATAATATCTAATGATGCTAATTATCTACAAGTGAGGATCTATAACCAAGAGAAGGCACTTGCCAATGTGAACAATCATTATTATGGGGTTGGTCAATCATTATGGAAAAGACATAAAATGACAACTTAATAGGCCATGAATAGGAGAAATGTGTCATTGGGGAAAAATAACACAATACATTAGGCAATAGGAAAAGAGAAAGAAAAGTAAAAACCATTACCCAAGGCACAACACACACAATGGGACCATAGAACCAATAGAACAAAGATGATGAAATACATATCAACAACTAGAAGCAATTTTTTTAAGTATCCAACACATCAGGAAACTAAACCAAGTACCATGTTTCATTTTTTTTGTTTCACCATCTCCTCATCCATGGGTAGTTTATAGTACTAGCAATCATCTATTTCCATTACACGTTTAATTAATCTTGGCTCATAAACATTAGTAAACAAAGTAAAAATACATCTAAAATCACATACTTGCTATACCTTTTTAGTTGCCTCCTCTACCAAGAGGATCGCCTCAAAAGACAAGGTGGATGTTCTACTTCTTCTTCTAAACTATTTGAGCTCTTAGTACTATCCTCTTTGTTAGGTCCTATTAGGTCTCAAAATCATTTCTCCATTTCCTAGAACCAAATCTCATTCACAAGGCCAAGGTTATCATCATGCAAGTGAAATCATCTCATCAATAGAACAATGGATGACTCTACGCTCTCTACGAGAGTGGGTTTCATCTCCTACACTTTACGCTCAACATAGACTCAAGAGGGTATTCCCAAGGGTATACCTTAACAAGTATTGAGATCATAGATTATGAACAATAATTCAAATTAAATGATAGCTAAACCCAACTTGTCTACTTGGATCCAAAAAATAGATATCCGTTTATAGAAGTATAAAAAAATAAATCCCAAAACTTTATCATTTGGCATTTTCATCGACTGCCACATGAAGAAGGTGAAGACAAGCAAACAAATATTCGAGAAAAATGATATCTGTGTTTAAAAATGGAAATCTAAACCAATTTTCTTTAAAGGTATGTTATTTTTAATTATTTTTCTTCAAAAAAAATGTTTTAGCATTATTTGTTAACAATTTTAGTGTAAAATAGGTTTTTATATATATTTTTATTTTGTAATTAAAAATTGTTGATTTTTTAAATTTTCAACATTAATCAGGTGTTGCAATGGTTGAGAATCCAAATCCTCCTCCAGAAGGAAACCCTGCCCGGCCAAATCCTCATCCACCACCAAATCATCCCTTACAAAACCCTCCTATCTATGACTTAATCAATGACAATTTAACTGAATTGAGGAACATTTTCCAGTTACACCATAGGCACCCTCACTTGTATGCAATGAAAACCACTTTAGAATCAATAATTTCTAATCTTGAAACCCTCACCAACCAACATATTTCCTTTTTAGAGTGGTGAGAGGCCAAGAGGCAACAATATGTCTGTAGACATGTAAAATATACTGATTGATCCTATACACCTGATCTTGATTTTACTAACACTAGTTCATCTTGAATCATCTCCTTTGCTAATTGTTTAATCGAATCATTTGTATTTGATTAAATTCATCACATTTCATCTCTTAATTAAATAAATCAATTTTATCTGATTAAGTCATCATCTCACTTTTAATTAAATAAATCAATTTATTTAATTAATCTCTAAGGTCATCTCATTAAAATGAAATAAATTAATCTTTATTTGATTTAATCTAACATAAATCTGAAATCATTATTCTTCTCATTCTTGATTTTTTTAAATCCTAAAATCAAAATCAAAATGTCAAATCAAGCTAATCTCCCTTTAAATTAATCAAATCTTGATTAATGCTAATCTTAATCCATCAAATCCTCTAGCTTTTGCAACTTTCTCATGAAAATCATTTTAATTGATTTATTATTTATCTCTATTTACTTTCAAAAAGGCATCAAAGAGGGAATATTCTTTAAATTCAAAAATTCCCTCCAAAAGGGTTTGTACATCCAACAAGGCAGTAAAACCTCTTACATGTCCTTTGCCTTGAGCCAAGTGGCATTAAGTTCATTTTCTTCTCCCTCCAACTTGTCATTTCATCAATTTTAAAATTCCACCTAATTGCATTTAATGTGCACATTCACCAAAATGTGCTCCACCTTTGTCCACTCACATGTTGACAAGTGGCTTTTTGCTATTGATTGATCTTTAGTCCCACATTCATCCATTTTTCCTCATGCTCCATCTTTCTCATCTATAAATAAGAGGCTCTCATTTGGATTTTGGGGCCACAACTTCATGCAACATTACTATCTTCAAGTTTTTGAGCAATCTCCATCCATCTTTATCCATTTTCATTTATCTTCATATTCTCATAGCTAGGTTATGGAGAAATTTCACCAAGGAGCATCAAATCTTCACCATTGATCATCAAGCTTGCAAGGAATTGTGAAAGGGCCATTTTCCACACCAAAATGGAACCAATTCCTCCATGGGATTAAGAGTTTGATCATTTAAATAGGATTTAATAGTTTTTTTTATTGTGTTTTTCATATTATTTCTTGTTTTCATGCTTCAAATGAATTTCATGGGGAACGATGTTTCTAACTTGCATATGGGACTAATGTTGTGTTTATTCTTCATGTTTGTGTAGGTATAGGATCACTATTCATATTTTGGCGCTAGAGGGAGGGCGAATTTGAAGAATCTAACATGTTTTTTTGAGAAATTTTATTATTTTTTAAAGTTTTTGTGTCTACAGGAAAACAAGACCACTGACAGAGAAACTGCACCACTATCAGTCCAGTGGCACTATTTAGCGACACTAAAAAACTCCAAACTACGACGTTGTGTTCTTCCCACCAATAAATTTGAATTCCAAACTATGACGCTTCACCATTTTTCTGTCATCATTCAGGCCAAACTCCAAACTCTGTCGCTGGCCAAAACAATACCGCAATCGCGCTCACCAGTTTCTCCACAATCCACCACTATCAGTCCCAACGGTGCTATATAACAACGTTGACTTCTTTAAACTGTGCCGCCATCATAGACTACGCCGCTGGAGTTGGGTAAAAGACAATTTTAAAATTAATTTCAACATGTGCTTCTTCATTTTGATTGCTTTTGACTCCTAACTAGTTTTTGGCCTATGTTTCTGTAGTATTAACCAGTTTTTGTAGGTTGGCTTGATCAAAAGTGAAGGGAGGAAACAAAGACAAAAACTTCTCTATGGCATCATCGTTTCATTATATCAAGTGTTTTTAAACACTTTGGGGAGAAATTATAATCCCTTTTCTAAGGACTCTGTCATCTTCATGCTTTTTAGGACTCAATAATTTTCGTTTGGGCTTAAAAAGAACAAAACAAAGGGATTAAAAAGAACCTTAGGAAACTTAATAGATTTTGATTTGGACTTAACAATTGAACAAACAAACTTCAAAGTTGGTGCTTAAAAATAACTCACATTCTTGCTTTTGAAGGATTAAAATGAACATGTGCCTTTTATGTTTTGTAATCCCTTATCCAAAGTAATATCATTTAAAATACATATGCGCTTCTCTCACCCCTCACGTCGATCTTGAGAATCAAAAGGATTTTTGTGATATTAAGTTGTATAAGTGATTGCCTCCACACTTCAATTTGGATTCTTAAAATTGAACAAAGTTTGTGAGTGTGAGTTAGGTATATCGCGCGTGTTCTCTCTTTGTTTCTAAAACAAGGATCGATCGAACTACGGATGTGCTTGCTCGCTTTTTTTTACCCTTAGAGGGCTTGCCCGGTGGGAAAAAGTAACCACCCCAGGGAACGACCCAATCGGGAACACGCTAAAGCCAAGCGACTTCCACCCAGTATATAAGTGTGGGTACTTGAGGAAAGTTCAAGTATCATGAGAATTTTTCTGACAAGAAGGGAAACAATGGTCTCTTTCCGTATGGATGATCCCCCATGAATGAAATTCCTATACTGGAACCTTTTGTTTAGAAGTCCAAATCCTTATCTATTTGTTGGTGCAAGAATGGTCATTCTAAAGCCACCCCACATTCTTGTGGTTCTTGGTAGAGATGAGAAGTATGCCATGAGAGTTTCATGGGTACTAAAGCTTGGTTGATGGGTAGAAGTGAGTACCATGGAGGGGAGCCAATGTGGTCAAGCTTTTAATCATCCGCCAAGAATAATCACAGCTAGATTTATCCAAGTGGGGATTCAACAAATATTGTCTCTTAATTATCTATAGGGTTGTGCATGTTCTTGGAATTAAAACAATTTGCTTGGATCTAAAACATTAGAAAACAAACATTCAACATGATCATCAAATTTCAAAACCTTTAGAGGAAGCAAATACCTTTGACAAAATCCAAGTGATATCGCTTTCCCTAGGGATTCTATCCTTAGAGGCTTCTAAACATTTGAATTTACATCACAATTTTCTCTCACTAAAGTCAACAATAAGAAACTTTTGCCTTAATTTCCTTGATTTCCACATAATGGAATTTTTCGGATGAGAAGAAATTGGGACATTAGACATTTAGTTTGAAAACCTAATCAAGAAAGTGTTTGTGGTAAAAAGAACTCATTAAGCAAAGATAAGAAACAATTGGACCTCACACATGTTCTCTTCCAAATGATTTCCTGAAAGATCAAAATACGAAAACCAAAGTCCAAAGGTCTTAGTCAAAAATATCACAAGAAACATTTGTCTATGCTTTACAAATTTAGAGAATGATTAACCTTCAACTTTTACAAACGTGCATCAAGGAACAATCCAAATTTGTATTCATTTTACTATTGTCAAAATCCATGTCCCTTTCAAAGGTTTGAGTATCTCACATAGGAAGTAATAGCATGTTCTTCAACACCTTGGTCTAGTAAACAAAGGCCTCTCTAAGTCTCTTAGGATCAAATTCAAAACACTCTCATCCATCCTTCAAACATCAAAATCAAATTCACCTCACAAACAACTCTTGGAAATCTTGAAAAAATCCTTTATGCTAAATTTTGGGCAAATCCTTTGAAATCAAAATCCCAATCATCTTGTTTGACTAGGTGTGTGTAGATGAATCCTTCTTTGCACTTAGTTAAATTATCATCTTGTGGACAAGTTTACTCTAGGACAACATCCAACCTCTTAGAGTTTATGAGTTCATTATCCAAACCAAATCCAATCAAAATCGAAATCAAATAAAATCAATCCAAAATCAAATCAAACATCAATCCAAAAAGTCCTAAAGTTTAGTATCCTCTTCAAGGTTTCCTAAAGAGTTCCAATCATCCACCAATCATCCATGTCTCATTATCTCATCACCATCTTTGATCCTCAAAATATCTTAGACTTTCTTTTTTGTACCTAAAGATTAGATCAATCCAAAGAATTAGAGGTTCATCTCTTACATTCTTGAAAATTGATCCCTATTTCATGGTTCAAACTAGATCTCAACACAAGAAGAACATGGAAATGAACAAACAGACATCAACTTCAAGTGACTTGAGTCAAACCACTCCCAAAATAAATCCCATTGGATCTAGCAATCCCACACTCAATCTTCCTCCACTTCCACAAGATTCTCAAGAGGAAGGTCAAGTAGAAGACATCAGTAACAACGTCTTAGGGATGACACAAGATAAAATTATTGAAATCCAGTCCAAAATCCCAAAACTCACAGAATTGTCAATACCATGATGAAGCTCAATCCCTCACAATATATGCTAGAATTGGCTAAAGAAGAGGCTAAACTCCCTTCCAAATATGATGTGAGCACTCTTGTGGAGAAGCCTCTTGGGATTATGCCCCCAATTTATCCACACCCCCAATATCATCCACACCTCCATTTCAAAGCATCCCTTAAACCATCCCCCAAATCACAACATCCATTGCTCCAACTCAACCAATTGTCAACAAGGGGAGCTCATTGCTTCATGCACTACAAACACACCCCTTTGTGAACAACCAAGATTTGGATGCAAACACCATCTTGGGTCAATCCATCACATTGAATCTGCTACACCCATATGTTCCGCTCACCTTTCATGATCCTAATGATCCATCATCTTTTCACGCAACACCGACATATCCTCTCAACACACAAACCTCTCTCCCTATGACTTCACAAGGAGAAGGCAGGCTATTTGGACCAGGAGGCATCTTTGACCCCTCATCATCATCATTCTCTCAAGGGAACACACCACCCATTTTCCCACCACTTCCACCTTTTCCATTAACATCCACACTACTCCTTAGTTTAGGGAAACCCCTTTTACCCCCCATCAATCAACAAAGTCAAAACAACCCCACTATCATAAACCAAAACTTCATACTGAATCCTCCAATCTTGCCATAAATATCACAACAATAGATGGAAACCATCCAAGCAACATAAGCAATCACTGCACCATCCATAAATGTGGTCTCTCAAGGACCAAGCATATCAATCACACCATCCACCACAAAAATCCCTGCCATCAATACAATGAAACCTTTCATCACAACAACAAACACCATTCTGAATCCGCCACCACCACCGCCACCAAGACCAAACGTGGCCAACCAATATAGCATCACCTTGCAAGCAACTCAACAAGCCTATCAAAAGGCACTTTAACAGTTCCAAGCTCAACAAGCACAAAACATGCAAGCTACACAACAAGTTGCTCAACAAGTGCAAGCAACTGAAGTCACACAACAAGCACAACAAGCACAATAGGCTGCACAAGCTCATGATTATATGCAATCCTTGAAATGAAGGCATCGAAAACATTAAAATAGCTAAGAGGCCTACAAGGAAGACTCCAGTCCATCCACCAATTCATAGCGCAACTAGCAGACAAGGTTGTCCCCTATTCTCATCTACTCCACAAGGGGGTAGCATACATGTGGTACGAGAAGTGTGATTAGGCCTTCAACAAGATCAAGGAATATTTACTCACATCGCTTTTCCTCATGCCACCAATTCCAAGAAAACCCTTGATCTTATACATATCAACAACAGTGGCAGCTCTTGATGCTCTCCTAGCACAACATGATGAAAATGGGAAAGAGAGAGCTATCTACTATATCAATAGAACAATGGTGGGACATGAGTTGAACTACACATCCATCGAGAAAGCTTGCTTGGTAGTCATGTTCGAAGCATAGAAGTTCAGACATTATATGCCAGCCCATCAGATAAAGCTCATCCCAAAGATAGACCCCCTCAAATACCTGCTTTCTAAAGCAACGCTTACAAGGTAGATGAAAAAATGGGTTATGATTCTCATAGAGAATGACATTGAGTATGTGGAATGTAAGGCCATTAAGGGACAAGCAATTGTGGATCAACTAGTAGAGGCACCGATATACTTAGAGAACCCACTTGTATCAAAATTCCTTGATGAATCAATTTTCAACCTAAGTGTAGCAGATCATTGGAAAATGTACTTTGATGGATCCTACACACAACATGGGTCAGGAGCAGGGATCTTCTTCATCACCCCACAAGGGGATTGCATAGAAAAATCATAAAATTTGTCATTCCCTTGCACAAATAACATTGTGGAATATGAGGCTCTTGTCATAGGGTTGAGAATTGCAATGCAGTGGTAGATCATGGCACTCAAGGTCTATGAAGATTCACAACTCATAATCAACCAGGTAAATGATGAGTATCAAACAAAGGATGACAAGTTGACTCCCTATAAGAAATTGGTGGAAATCCTTAAGGAGTTCTTCATTGATATCACATTTGAGCAGCTACCAAGAGCAAATAACAGAGCAGTGGATTCGATGGCTATTATCAGATCACTCCTAGAAATCCCACGCAACATCCCAAAGCAAGAAATCCTCATAGAGCAGCTTCTCGTACCAGCATTCAAGGTACCAGAGTTTGAATTTGTGTGCGAAATTGTTGGTCCTGGTGATCCTTGGTACCATGATAGATACACTTACCCGAGAATAGGATTCCTCCCAGCTGACATAACACCGAACCTCAAAAGAGCCTTTGTCAAGAATTCATTTCGTTTTGTCATCCTAAAAGATACCCTATATCATAGAAGCATTGAAGGGACCCTTTTACATTGCCTAAATGTTGAGGAAGCTTTGAATACCTTAATTGAGGTACACAACAATATTTGGGGTTCACATTCGAGCAGTATGACCTTGGCCAAGAAACTGCTAAGGATGAGGTACTATTGGCTTACAATGCAAAAGAGAAGCACATGATTATTTTAGAAGGTGTTTGCAGTGTCAGTAGCATGGCGATCTCATCCATGCACCAATTTAGGAGCTCTCCACTTGATTGTTACACCTTGGCCCTTTTCACAATGGGGGATCGATCTCGTTGGAAAAATTACCCCCACCTCATCCAGTGGAAATAAGTTCATCATCACTGCCATTGAATACTTCATGAAGTGGGTAGAAGCCATTCCCATGACTTATATCATAGGAAAGCAAATATCAAAGTTCATCCTGAACTACCTAATTTTTCGCTATGGTGTCCCTCAAGCCATTATCTCAAATAACGGGACACCTTTCAAAAATTAGGATGTTTGCTGACCTGTATGCCAAAGTTCAAAATCCATCCTTTTCGAAATTTTATCGCTGTCCCCAAAGGAAATAGCCAAAATTTGAGGGCTACAAATAAGACCATCCTAAAAATCCTCAAGAAAATGAGTCAATGGCGTTGGTCATGATTAGCATCGATAAATCCTGCCTATGGGCCTCTAGAACAAACATCCACACACCAACAAGTGCCACCCCATTTCCTATTGAAGTTAGCGGGCTCTACCGTCAAATATCATTCACGGAATCTCATACAAATGAAAGATATCAAGTCAAGATTAAATGGTACGATTGTTGGATGGCTATTTTATAGATACCTTAAACCATCTACAAATTATGCAAAAGGCAGCTCAAGCGAGAGTTACAACCAAGAAGATCGAGGAGTCAAACTTTCCAAGTCAAAGGAATTGGTCTTTGAAGGAGAGAATCAAAGAGCGTCCCAAATCCCTAGGCGGCAGGAAAATTTAAACCAATTAGTTGGACCCTTGAAATCATCACAATGGCAAGCTATAGAGTGGGGGACATGTCACGGAGTTATCAACACCCGGAAGGTGAGGCTTCTCTGCTTGAGGAGCCCACGAGATAACTCCATATCAAAATTATGCCTAATCTTTCAGTATGAAACCAAAAATACAAAAAAATCAAAAAATACATAAAATCCAAAAAAAATAGAAAAAGGATTAAAAATAGTAAAGAAAAAAAATCATCCTCTAGTGAAAATCACTTCGGTGGCGCTTTGGGCAAGTACCTTTGTGAAAACCTGGCAAACATGCGCCTTGAGTAAATAAGCACTTTCCATCCACCAAGATCTCCACGGCTTGTTCTGTATCATCCATCCATCATGCTTCCATCATCTATCACACTCCATATCTTCATCCATCATCCATCTGCATCTGTATCATAGCTTGGTCTTGTGTTCATATCATGATCCCTCCTAGTACTACTCGTCCCATTCTCAAGGTCAATTTGTCTGCCTTTATCAAAGTAGTCTATTGCATCATGCTGGGGGCATGTTCTCATCGAATCAAGATTTGTGTATATTCTTGAAGTCTTCCCTAAAATCAAAAAATCCAAAAACATTCAAAATCCAAAAATCCAAAAACATTAGAAAATTAGAAAATACTAAAACATTCATAAAATCAAAGAAAATCCAAAAACATTGAAAACATATCAAAATCCAAAAATAGGTCAAAAATTCTGTCAAAAACTAAAAAATAGATTCGTCTTTTGAACTACAGGTCTCTAAGGTCTGAACGTAGGCAAGGTTGGTCTTTGATCATCCCTTGAGATACTTAGGTTAGTCCTTTAGGAGTTCGTCATAATAAACTGGCAATCCATTTGTTCATATCTCATCAATAATCGAGTTTGTGTTAGTCGAACTACATGGTCTTTGCATGTATAACGTAGGCAAGGCTAATCTGTTGATCAGCCCCCGAGGCCCCTAAGATAGGTCTTTAGGTTAGTCTCTTGTCAAAATCTCAAAAAACCCCAAAACACTAAAAAATTCAAAATCAAAACATTTGTAAAATCTCAAAAATATCAAAAAAAAAGCCTCAAAACATCAAAAACATCCAAATATTTGAAAAAATCCATCCATCCCATCTCGTTTTCACCTGCAATAAACAGTCATCATCCTCAACCTTTGGTGAAATAATCAGAAACAAGTCTAGCAGGTTACAAGTGAAAACTCAAAATGTCAAGGTCTCAAGTCTAGGTCAGTAGGTGAACAAGTTGGTCAACTCTTGGTACTAATAACCTATCATCCAATCAATCCCAAAATCATCTGATCACATCATGTCCTAGGATGCATCCTTCCTACAATGGACATCAACATCAGACATCACCGTAGTTTAGTCTTGGCTAGTAGTATGAAGAACATTAGCTTGTCTGTTTACTTTATCTTTGTATTTTGACTTATCTTATTTGTGCTCATTCCAATGACCTCTCGATGATGTCCAAATAATGGGATTTAGAGAGAAATGAATGGGGCAACGATCATTATCTTTTTATCTGTTGTGCTTGTTGGATATTCTTTTAATATAACCTTGGTCATGTGTGCTTTGTTTAGGTGTCTTGTTGACCAAAAAGGAAGGCTCGCCTTTCTATGTTTTGTTCTGAGATGTTTGGAATATATCAACTGCATTTTAGATAAGGTTATGTATGTCAGGTGTGAACATGAGTAATCCTATCTGATTGTCGAGTCAAAGTCCATCACACTAGGTGCAACACCATCCTGGTTCTTTATACCTTGATGCATCATGCCTATGCGTATTATCTATTAGGGTTAGAAGCAGATATCTAACAGTTAAATACATATTTGATCAATAAAATAGAGAAATAAATCACACAGAAAATTATAGTAGAAACAAGACAACACATAAAATTTAGCGTGGTTCACCCAATCCAAGCTACATCCACAAAATCACAACCATCCAATGATTTTATTATCCAGTGCAAAACTTATTACAATCTTGCGAATAATCACCTTTTTCTACATACTGTAACCCCCATCCCAACCCCTTATAACAAGCCTTTTTGGAAGCTTCTAGAATTAGGGTTTTTACAAAGTCATTTTTTTCTTTTTTGGTGATGATGCGAAAAAAAATGAGAATTTTTTTTTTCTCAGGGGCTGCCACCTCTGAACCCCTGCCTGGGGCCTGGCCCGGCCCCAGACCCCGGCGAGGATAGATGTCGGGTGTATAGTTTAGCATAATCAGTTGCCACATACCAACATTATCAAACATAAGGTAAATAGCCCTTTTAAAGTCCCAATTCCTGGTAAGCAAAGCATCATCATCATTGTCATCATCTCTAATAAAGTAGGCTTGTTGGATTCTCTTATTTACTTCTTCCTCAGATTTGAGTATGCAATAGTAGCTTAATGTCTATGATAGCAAAATATTGAAGATAGTTGTCTCGCTAATAACATTTACTTACACATGAACTAGATAGCATAGAATGGAATAGCATAAAATGTGTGTGTGTAATAATAAAGATAGGCTTCTTTAATAGAAAACCAAATTGGAATGGAGGGATAGGATTAAAAGACAATATGAATTAACAATCAATGGACAAGAATGAAAGTTGTAATATGAAATAGGGTAAGGGAAAAGTTAGGGAAAAGATAAGGATGGATGGCCAAGATTGAATTATAAAATAATTCAATCAAGGGTGGAAATTGAATGAGACAAGAGATAAGATTTGGCACACAAATGTTGCTGGAGGAATTTAAATAATTATAAAATTATTTAATGTAGGAAGGAAAGTGAATAATTAAATAATTAAACATTATTTAATTATAGAAGTGGGAAAGGTTGACTTTTTGAATTAAAATAATGATTTAATTCAAAAGTGGGAGAAAAGGAAAAATTATAATATATGGAAGAAGAGGCTAATGAATAATTAAATAATTAAAATAATTATTTAATTATAGTAGAAGATAATAATTAAATAAATAAATAAAATTTACCTAATTATAGAGGAAAGGGGATATTAGTGACGTAATTAAATAAATATAATTTATTTAATTAATCAAAGAAGAAATAAAAGGAAAGAAACAAATTAATTAAATAATTAAAATTATTTAATTAATAGAGGAATTATGACATTAGGCAATAATCAAATGACTAAAATTATTTAATTATTAGGGAAGAAAAGGGGATTGACGAAGAAAAATAGTGTTAGTAGGTGAAGGACAATTTTTAGTGTCTAAATTTTGCCCCTCTTTGATACAATGCAATTTATAGCGTTGTGTCAAAGAAATTTAATTCAAAAATATGCCTCAGCATGCCATGGTGAAGACAAGATAGACCTATGCTCCCTAGATTTTTTTTTGCAAATTTTGAAAGAGTTTTGAAAAAAAAATTGAAAAATTATTTCGATAAGAAAATCAGATAGTGGATGAATGCAAGGATTGATGCAGAGAAATGTTAGTGAGAGGAAAATGTTAGCATGGAGTTAGTGGAGACAAATAAAGATTGATATTTTTGTATGCAAGGCTTTGCATTAATCATCATGGGGAGATAAAAATGTGCAAAGTGGACAAAAAACACCATCATATGAGATAGACCAAGGTGTACAAAGTCATTCCCTTGCAAAAAATAGAGAGTCACAGACAAGGAATATCCTAGCTCATACTAAAGGAAAAGTTTCCCCAATGTTTTTGCTAAGACAATCCACAGACAACAATCAAAGAAAAGAGTCACGAGACATCATTGATCCTCTAAATCCTTCATGGGACATCCTCAAGGTAGCTAGTAATATGACTCATAGACAAATCCAAAAGATAAGACAAATTCAACAAAGTCAACAACCATTTAGATCATTTGTCAATGATTGTTTTCCGATGTTTGATTGACTAATTTATTGACAAATTGATTTTTTGACAGTGCCTGATTTTAGGAGAAGAAACATGTCATATAAGACATCAAGTCTAGTTTCGATCATGTAACCACCTATATAAGGAAAAGGATAGAATTAATATATGACAATGTCTGGTTTCAAGAAGGACACATCCTATATAAGACAAATGACTGACTGATTGAATTTTTGATGTCGATTTTATGTTTAACAAATTGGGGAAATTGACTGATTTGGTTTAAGGACTTGTTGGATAGTTTGTCTTGTTAATTCATGCTTTGATTTGGGGTTTAGACGACTATTGGCATCTGATGACAATGCCTGATTTATTGTGATGGACTCAACAAACCTTAAAGGACTAACCTAGGGCCTTGGGGGCACATCAAATGATGACCTTGCCTATGTAACAATGCACAAAGACCTCATAGTTCGACAAATTGTGACCTTATTTTGTTTATTGTGAATTGATTCATGATTGAATTTATTTGACAAACCCTAAAAGACTGACCTAGTGCCTCGGGGGCTCATCGACTGATGGCCTTGCCTACGTTATACATGTAGAGGCAACGTAGTTCGACTAAACTTTTATTGACATCACTTGACACTGACTCTGTTATGGGATATTTGAAGGTTATTGGAATGTTTTTGGGTTTTGACGTGGTTTTATTTTTTTGAATTTTTGAAGTTTTATGATTTTTTGGATTTTTGACGTTTTATGATTTTTTGGATTTTTGATATAATGATCTCCAATATTGAGTGTAGGATTGAGTGAAGGTATAGGTTAAGTACTTACCCCCAGTTGGGTGTAAGACCAATTTATTAGGGGTAGAATGGGATAATTTTATTGCGGGTGGATATGGAAGGTGAAAAGACTCATAATTTCAATCGTTCCAAGTTATGAGAAGGATACCCAAGTGTTATTATGGATGGTGTGAAAAGCGTGATGGTGAATTATTATGAGGGGTGGAAACTAGATAGAATGATGGTAGATGATGGAGTGAAAATTGACTACACATGGCACCTATTTGCTAGGTTTTCACCACAACACTTATCCAAAGTACTACTAAAGTGGTTTTCACTATTGGATGAATTATTTCTATTTACTATTTGCTTCTTTTTTTTGGTGTCACCAAGATGCCTGTTTGTCAGGTTTTCATCAAGATGACGATTTTTTATGTTTTTCAATTTTTTTGTATTTGTCAGGTTTTGACATGGCTCTTTGAAGCTAGGTGTGGAATTTTTGCAAGTGCACACTATTGATAGGCTCTAACAAGGGTTCCCCTTCAGGAGTTGAAAGGTGATAATCTCATGATCCATAGACTGTTATGATGATGTATGGACCCAACCAATTCAAAACTAATTTTCCAAGATTTTCTCACTTTGCTTGATTCTTTGGGTTCTCCATTAATACCAGGTCACCAATGTCAAAGTGTCGAGTTAAAAATTTCTTGTTGTAGTTGTGATAGAGATAATTCTGATAGGCTTGTAGATGGACCAATGTATTTTGTCTCCATTCGTCTAGCAGTTCTAACTCATGTAGTCTAGATACCTGATATTCTTCATCATCAATCTACCCTTGCATGGATACCCTCAAGGAAAGTAACTTGACCTCGATAAGTAGGATGGCCTCAAAACCAAAGACGAGGGAATATGGTGTGGATCCTATGGGAGTGTGGATACTGGTGTAGTAGGCCCCTAAGGTGGGGTTAAGCTAAATATGCTAGTCATGACTAGTGTAATTGACAATCTTTTTGAGGATTCTACTAATGGTTTTGTTAGACGCCTTGGCTTGGTCATTTCCTTGTGGGTAGTATGGATTGGAGAAGTGATGCTAGATATGGAATTTTTTAGAGAGTTGGCGAACATCTTGGTTCTTAAGAGGAAGACTGTTATCAATGATGATGGATTGAGGGAAACCATACTGAAAAATGATGTAATTGAGGATGAATTTTGAGATTTTTTTCCTGGAATGTATGTCATGGGGATAGCTTCAATCCATTTGGTGAAGTATTTGGTCACTGTGATTAATGAACTTATGGCCATTGGACAAAGTGGGATGGATTTTACCTATGAGGTCAAGTCCCCATTGGGTGAAGGGTCATGGTAATGTGATCGGTTGCAACTTCTAAGTTGGTGCATGTATTAGGTCTCCATGAATCTGACACTACCAACATTTCTTGACGAAGAATTATGAATCTTGTTCCATGGTGGGCCAAAAGTATATTGCTCTCATGATCTTCTTGGATATGATTGGACCACTAGAATGGGCTCCACATATACCTTCATGTACTTCATGCAAGTTCATTTGTGCTTTGTCGGTATCGAGACATTGCAAGAGGGTATTGTCAAGGGTGCATTGGTAAAGGGTATCACTGATGATGGCATATTTAGAGGTTTTGTGGATGAAGGTCTTGCATTGATTGGCGGTTAAGTCATGAGAAATGGTATGTTCATGGAGGTTTCATAAATGTCCTAGTACCATGGGGAATTAGGACCGAAAATTTCATAGACCATCTCAGATTCAGGGATGTCGAAGGCTGATCAACAAATGTTCTACCAAAAACTCATATTGAGGCACATTGTTTGGGATATCCAAGAGAGAATCAATGGTTTCCATAACATCTACTGCCTTGTTCTAAATGCAAGGGACCTGATAGAAGGTGATGCTATCAAATTATTTCCTGAAACTATCAACCATTTGTTTGTATGGGGTGAGATTTTCATGCTTGGTGTCATAATCATCATTAACATGTTGGATCACCAATTTGGAATCACCATACACTTGAAGACTCTTGATTTTCCATTTGATTTCCATGCAAAGTCCTGTGAGAAGAGCCTCATACTCTACTATATTTTTGGTACATGAGAAGGCAATCTTGAATGACTTGGGTATTGTGTCTCCTTGAGGTGTGATGAATAATAAGCGTGCTCCAGAGCTGTGACTTGTGTGAGAACCATCAAAGTATAGCTTCCATGTCACTGGAGTGTCTAATGTGAATATGGAATCATTTGTAAATTTTGATACTAGTGGGTGATTTGCTTTGGTTGGTGCGTCTGCAAGTTGGTCGACGATGACTTGTCCTTTTATGGCTTTTCTCTCAACATACTGAATATCATACTCACTAAGTATCATAACCCATTTAGCTAGTCATCCTATCAAGGTTGCTATGTTGAGGAGATACTTCAATGTATCAATCTTGGCTACAGGATTTTTCTAATGGTTCAACATGTAGTGCCTAAGTCTTTGAGTGATGTAACCCACTGCAAGGCAGGTGCGTTTGATGGGACTATAGTTGAGTTTGTAACCTACAAGTGTATGACTCATATAATAAATTGCTCTCTCTCTACCTTCATCACCATTCTGTGCAACTAATACCCCCAGTGTTGATGTAGTTGTTGATATGTAGAGTATGAGATGTCTTCCATCAATTGGAGGCATTAGGATGAGTGGTGCTAATAGGTAATCATTTATCTATTGAAAAGCTTCTTGACACTTGTCTATCCACACGAATGGTACTCCTTTTCTCAACAAGTGTTGGAATGGTTAACATTTGTCGACAAGCTATGCGATGTACATATGGATGGACTGGAGTCTTCCCTATAATGTACCTAGCTAACTTATGTTGGTAGGAGGTTGCATCTCTATTATGTATTTGACTTTAGCGGGGTCAACTTCAATGCCTCTTCTAGAAACTATGTAGCCTAGGAGCTTTCCTGACATCATTCCAAATACACACTTCTTTGAATTTAGTTGTACTTTATACTCTTCTAGTATTTTGAAAATTTTGTCTTAAGACTCGCAAATGATCACCTCTTTTCAATGATTTAGCCAATAATTCATCCACATAATCCTCCATGAGAGTATACATGAGGTCATGAAATATTTTTGTAATGGCATGTTGGTATGTGGCCCCAACGTTCTTCAACCCAAAAGGCATGACATTCCAGTAGTGTGTTCCCCAAGGACATGTGAAGGCCATATTGTGTTGGTCTTAAGGGGCTATCTTGATCTGATTATATCCTGAGAAACCATCCATGAGGGATAGCATCTTGTAGCCTGTTGTCAAGTCCACAATTATGTCAATGTTTGGTAGGGGAAGTCATCTTTTAGACATGCCTTGTTCAAGTCTTGGAATTTGATACAAATGTGGATCCCTCCCATTGGTTTTGTCACTGGTACTAGATTTGAGATCCACTCTACATAGTCTATCGATCAAATGAAGCCTAATCCAACAAATTTTTCAACTCAGCCTTGACCAATAAAGCAATTTATGGATGCATTTTCCTAAGTTTTTGTTTGACTGGTTTAACATCAGGAAATAATGGAAAGTGGTGAAAAACCAATTTAGGATCTAGTCCAGGCATGTCAACATAGGACCAAGAAAATTTGATTTGTCATTCTGTGAAGAAGGCTCAAAACTCAGGTTTCTCTGATTCTGTCAATGATGCTGCAAAGTGGACAATTCTTGGACTTTCTTTTGTGCCAAGGTTGACTTCCATAGACTATTTAATGAGCATAGGTGACTTCTCCTATTTTATGGGAAGCATGTCCAATCCTCCATCCTTGGGTGCCTCAAAGAGGTTTTCACCTTGGATGCATCCTTTCTTTTTACTTTTTCATGGTCAAGAGGCGCCTTGCGATTTTCACCTAGAGACCCTTTTTTTTGTTTTGTCATTTTCAGTTTTGTGAGTATTAGAGGGGTGGACAGACTCCCCAAAATATGTTGTGTTATCCAAGTCTATGGTAAAACCAACTTTATGATCTCCACTAGGAATGCCTTCTTGTAATACCATGAACTCAGTGATGGCTTCATCATTCTCAAATACATCTAAGACGGGTGGTCCTTGTTGGTCCCAATCGATCAGTTGCGGGTGCACTAAGGGAATGCCATCATCGGTATTTCCATGGTTCAATGTATGGGTGGATAAGGTAAAAATGGATGTATTTTTCAGGATCTTTGGTCAAGGTTTCAAAT